>ML799594.1:639548-649864 GCA_009831015.1 Picea engelmannii
AAGGTCAATATTAATAAGACCTTTCAATAAAAGAGAATTAGGCGGATGTAAGAAGACCTAATAGAAGCTTCCGCTTCTAGAAGGATCTTCCTCTAGATGCTTCTTTTTAGTATAAATAGGAGTAGAGGGTATGAGAACCCTAGTTTTTGGATATTATTGTAACAGAGCGCTGCTCGACTGGAGGTTGCCCCCTCGAAGAGGCCTGTGAACATTGCTATCTGAATCAAGTGCTATTTCTATTCAAGTGCTATTTCTGTTGCTATTTCGTATATCATTTCTGTGTATTGTGAAGATTATGCTGGATATTTTACTGTTATTCTGCTATTTCTAGCATTTCGTTCCTGTTCTGCATATTTTATATATCTGGTATCTTGCAATTTGTTTACACTAAAGGAAAAGGGTATAGAGTCTAGAAGCGGAATAACAGACATAGAATTCGCGATAGGACTCTTGAGTGATGGGTTTTCGAAGGAAACTATGTTCCGCAAATAAAATATAAGAAAGGAATTCATTCACAGTTATGGGCTCTCCTAAGTAAGACCTAGGCATGGAGATGGACATGTCTGAAGTTTTTTCCCTTCCAAATGACATAACCCTGAAGAAAACTTATACCACTGACGGAAATAAGAAGAACGGCCCGAGACTTCTTTCATCTGTAATACCTCCAAATTATTACAAGCTAATAAACATACCTTGTAACTAGCTCATCTGAAGGAACACCTTCAACTGAAGACAAAACTAAACCAGACTGAAAAAGAAAATAGGTAGACCACCTTGAATGAAAGTTTAAAAAGATTAAAACAACCACCTTTGATGGAGAATCCAGGATAGGAGAAGAAGCAGAGGCATGGTTGTTGGACATCAAAAAATACTTCCATATCTACAACTACTCCAGCAACATGAAGGTTAGAATGGCCATCTACAATCTGAAAGGAAAGGCCAACATTTGGTGGCAAGACCTTAAATTATCCAAGGACCTAAAGGAGAAACAGTTGGAATGGTCTGATTTTAAGAAGTATTTCAAGAAACAATACCTTTCTGAAAGTTATTATGAAAGGAAGACAAAATACTTTTACGAGTTACGACTTGGACAGATGACAATGGAGGACCATATAAATAAATTTCTAGAACTACTAAGGTTCGTACCATACATCTGAGAGGATAAGGTAAAAATTCAACGGTTCTTAAGCTGTTTACCACAATCCTACAAGGACATAATTGAGTTTGACAACCCCAAATCCTTGAGTGAAGTATTCAGGAAATCAAGAATGTGCTATGACCAGTATAAACAACGTGCATAATTTCCCAAAGTCTAGAAGGATAAGAAACAATATCGAATGAACCAACGGAAGAAGGGATTCTAGCCATCTCCTTATCGGAATGCAGCAAAAATATTTCTGAGAAAGGAATTTCACTCCAATCATCCGAATATGGAAGGCAACGATAAACCAGTAAACATGGAAACAAAGAAGTTTGGGGACAACTCCCACGAGCCATTAAAGTGTTGGGAATGTGGAGAGCCTCATCTAAGGAGGAACTGTCGACGTTTAATTTCTGCAAACAGAACTGTTGTTCATAATATGCAGGAAGAATCGACAGTGGGAGACATGGGCAGAAGCCTGCATTGGATAAATGTAGCCATAGATGGTCAACAAGCTGACCACCAGTCCTCGGTGGTAGAAATCGAAGGTAAAATCAATAACACTCAAATTTATGTTTTAATTGACCCTGGAGCTACGTTAAGTTATATTACTCATAATGTGGTACATTCAAATAAACTTATGAAACTGAAGCACGCAAAATCATGGCTTGTACAACTAGCAATAGATGCTAAAAGGAAGGTAGTTGACTTTATTTCTAACTTTGAGTTCATCTTAGATGGTCAAAATATAACAACAAATCTGAACATCCTACCACTAGGATCTTACGATATGATTATCAGGATGGATTGGGTGGAACAACACAAAGCAGTACTAGATTGTTATACAAAGATACTTAGTTACAAAGATGAGTTTGGCACTGCTAGAACAGGCCAAGGTATACAAAAACCTGTATCAGTCAGACAAGTTTCAGCGATGCAACTCAAGAAATGTATGAGAAAGGGATGTCAAGTCTATGCCGTCCAAGTAACAAATCTGTTAGGAAAAAAGGATAAGCCAAAGTTAGAAGACTTTGTTGTCCTATGTGAGTTCAGAGACATGTTCGTGGATGAGATACCAGAATTACCTCCTAAAAGGGAAATAGACTTCTCCATAGACCTACTACCTAGTTCAGCCCCTATCAAAAGCACCTTACTGAATGAGTCTACCAGAACTGATAGAATTGAAAATACAATTACAAGAACTGTTGCACAAAGAGTATATCAGACCGAGTGTTTTTCCATGGGGAGCACTAGTCCTCTTTGTGAAAAAAAAAGATGGTACTCTAAGACTATGTATCGATTATAGACAACTGAACAAAATGACTATTAAGAACAAATACCCCTTACCAAGGATAAATGATCTGTTTGATCAAGTAGGTGGGGCCAAGATCTTTTAAAAGTTGGATTTACGATCCGGTTATCACCAAGTTAGGATAAAAGACTAGGGCATAAACAAAATAGATTTTCGGACAAGATATGGACACTACGAATTCGTAGTCACACCTTTCGAACTCACTAACACACCAACCACATTTATGTGCTTGATGAACAGTATTTTCAGTCAATACTTAGAGAAGTTCGTGGTAGTATTTATCGACGATATTCTGGTCTATTAAATAGATGGAGGAAGAACATGATGAACACTTAAGGATAGTTCTGCAAACGTTGAGAAAACACAAACAATACGCCAAATTTGACAAGTGTAACTTTTATCAAAAAGAAATACAATATCTAGGACATGTAATTTCAATAGAAGGCATTGTCATGGACCCGGAGAAGATAAAATCCATTATGGAATGGTCGGTACCTAAGGATGTAGTGGATATCCAGTCATTCATGGGAATCACCATATATTACCGCAGATTTATAGAAGGGTTTTCCAAGATAGCATACCCTATCATGTCATTACAAAAAAAAGGGACCAAGTTTAACTAGTCAGAGAAGTGTTAAGACAATTTTAACAAGCTAAAGGAATTATTGACAACTGCACCCATTCTGAAGGTAGCAGACCTAGATAAAGACTTCACTGTATGTGTTGATGCAAGTAAAGAAGGACTAGGTGGCATCCTAACTCAGGAAGGACACACTATTTGTTATGAGTCCCGGAAATTAAAAGAACACGAGCGAAATTATGTCACTCATGACTTAGAATTGGCAGTGGTAATACACGCCTTAAAAATTTGGCGACACTACATAATGGGCAGAAAATTTCTACTATTGACGAATAATAGTGGGGTGAAATATCTGTTTAGTCAACCAGATCTTAATGCATGACAAGTAATATGGCTTGCCTTCTTGAGCAAATTCGACTTCTAGGTCAAACATATCAAGGGTAAGGAAAACAAAGTAGCAGACGCTTTAAACAGAAGAGTCCATGGGTTATTTGAGATAAATATCAGCAGGGCAGAAAGTGATTTGGAACAAAGAATAAGGACGATAGGTATTAACGATGGAAATTACACTAAAATAATAACATAATTACAAAATCGTACCACCAACTCAGACAAACCATATCTAAGAATCAACAAGAAGGGATTATTACGATTTAAAAATAGATTTTACATATCAGATTCAGCAGAATTAAAAATAACAGTTTTGGACGAAGTGCATAAGAAACCATATTCTGGCCATCCAGGTTACCAGAAAACAATAACATCACTTAGAACATGATGAACACTTAAGGATAGTTCTGCAAACGTTGAGAAAACACAAACAATACGCCAAATTTGACAAGTGTAACTTTTATCAAAAAGAAATACAATATCTAGGACATGTAATTTCAATAGAAGGCATTGTCATGGACCCGGAGAAGATAAAATCCATTATGGAATGGTCGGTACCTAAGGATGTAGTGGATATCCAGTCATTCATGGGAATCACCATATATTACCGCAGATTTATAGAAGGGTTTTCCAAGATAGCATACCCTATCATGTCATTACAAAAAAAAGGGACCAAGTTTAACTAGTCAGAGAAGTGTTAAGACAATTTTAACAAGCTAAAGGAATTATTGACAACTGCACCCATTCTGAAGGTAGCAGACCTAGATAAAGACTTCACTGTATGTGTTGATGCAAGTAAAGAAGGACTAGGTGGCATCCTAACTCAGGAAGGACACACTATTTGTTATGAGTCCCGGAAATTAAAAGAACACGAGCGAAATTATGTCACTCATGACTTAGAATTGGCAGTGGTAATACACGCCTTAAAAATTTGGCGACACTACATAATGGGCAGAAAATTTCTACTATTGACGAATAATAGTGGGGTGAAATATCTGTTTAGTCAACCAGATCTTAATGCATGACAAGTAATATGGCTTGCCTTCTTGAGCAAATTCGACTTCTAGGTCAAACATATCAAGGGTAAGGAAAACAAAGTAGCAGACGCTTTAAACAGAAGAGTCCATGGGTTATTTGAGATAAATATCAGCAGGGCAGAAAGTGATTTGGAACAAAGAATAAGGACGATAGGTATTAACGATGGAAATTACACTAAAATAATAACATAATTACAAAATCGTACCACCAACTCAGACAAACCATATCTAAGAATCAACAAGAAGGGATTATTACGATTTAAAAATAGATTTTACATATCAGATTCAGCAGAATTAAAAATAACAGTTTTGGACGAAGTGCATAAGAAACCATATTCTGGCCATCCAGGTTACCAGAAAACAATAACATCACTTAGAAAACTATTTTTCTAGCCTAGTATGAAGGATGAAACAACAGAGTACTTGGCTAGGTGCCGAGATTGTTAGCAGGTTAAGACCGAGCACCAACATCCAGTTAGCCTATTACAACCATTACCAGTGCCAGAATGGAAATGGGAGACCATATCGCTAGACTTTATAACAGGTTTGCCTAAAACTCAGAAACATGATGATTCCATCATGGTTGTAATTGATAAACTCAGTAAGTCTGCACACTTTATTCCTGTAAAGTATACTTTTAAAGCTATAAACATTGCTGAAATATTCATGAAAGAAATTTTTAGACTACATGGTATTCCTAAAATGGTGATTTCAGATAGAGACGTAAAATTCACATCCTCTTTTTGGAAGGAATTGTTTGCAGGGATAAATACTAATTTGAATTTTATCATGAGTTACCATCCACAAACGGATGGATAGACCGAAAGGACAAACCAAATAGTAGAGGATATGCTCTACATGTACGTAAGAAAAAAACCGAACAAGTGGGAAGACTACCTGCACTTGGTAGAATTTGCATATAACAATGGGTACCAAACTTCAGCTAATTTGATCCCTTTCGAAGTATTGTACGGCCGAAAGTGTACGACTCTAATTAGCTAGGAAAACCCAGCTGACAGACTCATGATTGGGCCAGAGATGCTCCAAGAAATGGAGAACATGGTAAGGAAGGTACAACAAAACTTAAAAGAAGCACAAGAAAGACAGAAAAGCTATGCAGATCAAAAAAGAAGACACTTGGAATTCCAAGTAGGAGACCATGCTTATTTGAAGGTCAAAGCCCAAAAAAGTTTGTTGAAGTTAGGGAACTGTGCCAAGCTAGCACCCAAGTTTTGTGGGCCCTTCAAGATACTAAATCAAATCGGACCTGTAGCATACCAACTTGCACTCCTAGCTAATCTAAGAATTCATAATGTATTTCATGTTTCTTTATTGAAAAAGTATGTTCATGACCCTACGCATATGATTGATTGGAACTTGGTGCAGGTGGAACCCGAAGGTGAGTTCCAGGTGGAACCCATGCGTATTCTGGACCCGAGAGAAATAACACTTCAGAACAGATCCATCACTTAGGTAAAGGTGCAATGGAAGCACTTTAGTCCTGAGGAGGCCACTTGGGAGTTGGAGGGAGATTTGCGGAAATCTCATCCAATCCTGTTCCAAGAAAGGAATGAACACTGAGGACAGTGTTTTACTGAAGGGGGAAAAGATGTGACATCCCCAAAAATAAATTATTTTTGAAATTTAAATTTGTGGAAATTTATTTCGATTTTAGTAAATTCGAATTTGGAAATATTTTGCCGTTTATGGCAATTCCGAATTTCGAATTTTATAATTGTAATTAATTATTATGACTGTTGGGCAAAGACTTGATTTGACCCAACTAACTATTTGACTATGACACTTGTATGAAAACATAATATTTTATATTGATTGCAGGAGGACAAATGGAACAACCATGTTAAATTTAGCTAACCATGACTCCATGAGTGGGGAACATGTTGGAACTACCTCTAGGCTGATTGTTACAAGTGGCAAATGAATGATTTGGCCATTGGCAGCCCTTGAAAATCAGGGATTTAGAAAGCTGTAGAAATTCCCAAGGGAGGGAAAAAGACCTAGGCAAATTGATAAATAGCATATGTGAGGAGGCAGGACGCTGCCAAGTATGCTGGGGGGAAAAGGAATTTTCACTTGCTGCTATGAACACTACTTCCTGAGTGTGAGGCAAGGAGAAGATTACTGGCAGAGGAAGACATCCCTGAAGAGGAAATTCCAAGTTTTCCCTCATGGATTCATGGTCAGGCTAGGGGGTGAATAGGACAAGAGATTTGGTTGTCCCATTCTACGGTTGGGAGGAACGTGGCTATTCCCTTTGTCTTCTCGCGAATTGATTTAGATAAGTTATTCTACTCTGTCTTTAGTTAAATATTATGATCACTGATAGATCTGTGTTTTTATTTTATTTCTATGAATGAATCTTGGTCAAATGTTGCTGTGATTAGAGACTAATCAAATACCTCCTATTTATCAATTAGGAATGGATTATTTCTGCTGGAACATAATGCTGCGTAAATACTAATGAAATTAGATGTATCAACGAAATAATTTCATTACTCATGTAATAGGATAACCTCTAGGTTAAATCACACTTTTATTTCTGATGAGTAAACTAATACTGTGCATGATGAGTTTGCGATCAATTATATCGTCTTCTATCAATAATCATATTTCTGTAGGTAGTTATAGTATGCTAGGAGTTTCAACTCATGTACTAGTAAATCCATAAGTAAAATATACACCCCCTGCATGACAGGTTTTTCATAAAGATGCGTATAGGAAAATGCACCATAGGTGTTGCATGTTTATATAATTACATGTCTATATACCTATATAAAGTACACTAATTTTAGGAAATCTGTACAACAAAAATGAAGCAAAAGGAATGGTAAATATTATATATGTCTGTCCAAATGTGATATACAGTATATAACATCATTATGCAAATGCAATACCAGATGCATAAAGTTTGGAAAATTTGAAATCTAAGCAAATTTGGAACCCGATTAACAAATAACGACTGTATCTAACATATCTATTGCTCTAAGGAAAATATAACGACTCATATTGTCGAGCCATTCGTGTAGAGAACATACGGAAATTCAAAGTAAATCTTCCATAGTCTGAATTGTAATAATGATCATAGCATATATATATATATATATATATATATATATATCAGACTAGAACTGTAATAATAACCAAAGTAATTTTATATACGGTCAAGCACTTCACCAAACCAAGGAATTATTATTTTGGCGCTATACAAGTAAGAGAAATCCCTGTGGAGACATATATGTATAATCATGATTGACTTGTCTAAAGTTACAAAAAATCAAAATAAGAGTAAATATTTTGTACCCAGCCACGATAGGTAACACCCTATCAGGTGTTGGAAAAATGGAAGTTCCTCCCCTTTATCCGGACAAACCAATTACAGATATTAAATCATTCGTCCGACTTTAAAGATTCAGAAAATGTAATCCTAATATAGACACTATTGTTTCTTGACCTTAACAAAACCCTATCTTGGAAACCAAATACCTTTTATGGGATCCGAAGCCCTCGTAAAACTAGGAATCTCGGAGAGTAAGAGACCCTGCAAGAAAACGTAGAGATTTAAAATTAATAACTGCATAAGAAAAGTGGTAATCAAGAAGATCATTGAGAAAACTCACAATAGAGTCCATAACAAAGGAAAGAGGAATAAAAGTTGCCACAGATATATTCAAGAGTCTGTACTTAACTCGAGGGATGGGGTCACCTTTCCTTTCATGGCATAGTTGAAGCTCCGTCTGGTGGCTCGAAAGGGGGAGATGGGATGATAGAGTCCTGATGGGGACCCTTGCATACAACAGGGCCCCACCATTAGATAGTAATCCAAATCTTACTCCCGAAAAAACGCCATTTATAAACTAATTCAGAGACTGACACAACCAGATCTTAAAAGCATCATGATACAACATGCAATCTTACTCATATAAAGAATATTACTATTCGAATGTCTTTTGGCGAAAGAAAACACTTTCTCAAAAAAACAAAAAAATAACTATTTCTCTCTAGAAATTTGTGCCCATAGACAGAATCAATATGCTGGAAAGGAAAACAAATACTGTCATTTTAACCATAGATTTTAAATTCATCACACACAGAGAACCTCTTTCCTTCCCCATTAAAAACGTATTCGATAGTTAGAACCCACTTTGTATGTAGTCCAGTGAATTTGTTTACACTAAAGGAAAAGGGTATAGAGTCTAGAAGCAGAATAAAAGACATAGAATTCGTGACAGGACTCCAGAGTGATGGGTTTTCAAAGGAAACCGTGTTCCACAAATAAAATATAAGAAAGGAATTCATTCACAGTCCTGGGCTCTCCTAATTAAGACCTAGGCATGGATATGGACATGTCCGAAGCTTTTTCGCTTCCAAATGAGAGAACCTCGAAGAATTTTTTTACCACTGACACATATAAGAAAAACAGGCTGAGACTTATTTTGTCTGTAATACCTCCAAATTATTACAAGCTAATAAACAGACCTGGTAACTAGCGAACAATTAGAGGAAATTGGAGAACAATAGAAGAAATTTCCATAGGGGAGCATACCCTAACTAATCCAACCGAATAACGTAGGGAAAACTTGTCCAAGATTGAAATACCTTAGGTGGGAATCTCACAGAACAACGAAGACCGCCAAAGGAAAAACTCCATTAAATCTTTTAGCTAGTTACCTAAACATTCATAATACATAGGCGTATAACAAGGTTCAAATAAACTTACTAGGTTAAAAGAGGGGTGGATAGATGACTCCCTCCCACATAGATCAAGTAATTACATCAATGCCTGAGTCAAACACCAGAGGCGGCAATAGTAAACTTTGGCAATAGGGGTTTACCACCAAATTTTACAGCCCAAGAAACGTTGAATGCTAGCCATGTGAGTACTTGTCTCGGTTTAATGAGAGGAACAATGTAAAGTACCATAACCATGTGTTTAGGGAAAGGTGTCAAAGAATGGATGGGCACACAAGTCGAACAGGAGGCCGAGGAAGTGCGCTGTAGTGAGAGTTTAATGCAACAGTCAAAACTCTATTTAATACACAAACTTTGTCCCTGTATTTTCCCATCACCAATTAATGAATGAGGACGACAACCAGTTGAGATGTTGGGTTTAATACTTACGTGTGTTCTTTCCTTTTAATATTTATTGGATGGACTAGGAAGTTGCATCCAAAAACTAGTCACTTCAACTTCGTTCCAGTTTTAAGAAGAACAATGTATACCTTAACAAAAACCCTAACTACCTAATGCCAGTTCTATGTGTATATCACCATGATTACGCGTATATAAAGGCACTCCGATCTAACTCTGAATAGTTAGACTTTACACCCAACAGACTTGTACAAATCCTGTAGTCATGCTAAACAAAGGTTAAATGATACCCTTCGGAATACAATTATGGTACACAACCATAATATTATCTTATGCAGGTATGTGAATTAATTCTGATAGCATTAAGTCCAAACCCCTTTTTTCATGATGTAGTAAGGAGGAAAATGCATCATATTATGTTTAAGGGTGAGATAATAAACAACTAGAACTTTATCAAAGCATTATACAATTGTGATACGAATGTGTTATAAGCACGGTAAACTAATAAGATAAGTAATAGCACTTTAATTTTTTTTTTTTTTTGAAGTTGGGATTTTTGGGGAACATTACAATCACTATAAGTATCTTTAATATTTTATTTTAAAGTTATTTATTTTGCATGCATAAGTTTTCGAACTCTTTCCATCCAGATCATCAGTTTCAGTTTTTAAATCCACATTATCTGCATATTTAATATGGATTCTACAAGTACTGTCTTTCTTACCATCAACAACTACTTCCAATGGA
>ML799595.1:0-19628 GCA_009831015.1 Picea engelmannii
TGAAGTGTGGGGGGCGTTGTGAGAATGTCAAACTCCAAATGGGTGATTATCATCTGAAAACCCACATGCTCTCTATTTCCATGGGTGGATGTGATATTTTCTTAGGTGTCGAATAGCTTCACACTCCAGGGTTGATCAAAATGGATTATCAATAATTATATATGAGATTCACCCAAGACGCTCACTCCTATACTCTACAGGGTCTCCAAGCGACCTCTCCTGAAATCATCATCTCTCACAAGATGGAAAAACTATTGAAGAAAGGCCACCATGGTGTGATTTCTCAATTTAATGCCATCCCGGTCACTGAACAAGCCTCTCAGGTAGTTCCTCCTAGCCAGAAATTCATCTTGGAAAAATACCCCAAGCTCTTTGAGATATCCACAGCCTTACCTCCCTCTAGGGGTGAGCATGATCATAGAATCCCTCTCCTTTTGGGTAGTCAACCCCCCAATGTATGCCCCTACAAATATTCATTTTCTCATAAGAATGAAATAGAAAAGATGGTTTAAGAATTAATGGAGGCAATGGTAATTCGCCCTAGCACTAGCCCATATTATTCCCTGGTGGTAATGGTCTTAAAGAAAGAAGGCACTTGGTGCAAGTGCCCTAATTTTTGTGCTTTGAATAAACTAACCATCAAAGATAAGTTTCCCATTCCTGTCATTGATGATCTGTTGGATGAAATCCAAGGTTCCTGTGTATTAACCAAATTATACCTTCTCTCAAGCTATCACCAGATCCGGATGAAGGAGAAATATATTTCGAAGACCTCTTTCATAAATCATGGAGGATATTATGAATCCTTGGTCATGCCTTTTGGCATTTTCAATGCCCCATCCATCTTCCAAAGTCTCATGAATAAACTATTGAAACCTTACCTTCAGAAGATTCTCTTGGGTTTTTTTTTATGACATCCTCATCTACAACCGCACTTGGGATATTCAATGTCTTCATGTGGACAAAGTCCTTCACTTGCTGCAAGAAAACCAGTTGTTTGTCAAAAGGCCCAAATGTTCATTTGGAGCCAGTGAAGTGGAATACTTGGGACACATTTTCAGTAGAGAAGGGGTAAAAGTTGACCCCAAAAAGATACAAGATATGTAGGAGTGGCCACGACCCATGACCTTAAAGAGCCTAAGGGTTTTTATTGGTCTTGTGGGACCTTAAAGAGCCTAAGATACTAAGGGTAAGAGTTGTTTAAATTGCAGGGAACCCAGTTGAACATGAGCACAACCTATCACCCCCAATCTGACAGCCAAATGGAAGTGATAAAAACATATTTGGAAACCTACTTGCGGTGTTTTTCTTCAGATAAACAACACCAGTTGGTGCAATGTCTCCCCTTGGAATAATGATGGTACAATAATTCTTATCATATGACCACTAAAATGACCCCATATGAAGCAGTGTGTGGCCAACGACCACCAACAGTCACTACCTATCTTCCCGGCACATAAAAGGTCCAATATATTGATACAATGTTGCAACGTCATATAGCCACCCTTGCAACTCTGGAGGATCATCTCTACATGGCCCAAAATCACATGAATCAATAGGCAGACCAACATCATTCATAAATGGTTTTTTAGGAAGGTGATCAGGTGTTTCTCCACCTCCAACCTTACAAGAAAACATCTCTCAAATCTCAGAGACATCACAAGTTGGCACCTAAGTTTTATGATCCCTACCAGATCATCAAGCGTATTGGTTCAGTGGCTTACAAGTTGGCCCTTCCTGCTACTTCCAAAATCCATCCAGTGTTCCATGTTTCATGTCTGAAGAAAGTGGTGGGACAAAATTGTCAGGTCCAAACCATCCCGCCAGAAGTAGATGAAAAAGGCTCTATGTGGCTCCAACTAGAAGTAGTCCTCATTAATTGTGAACATCAATTGCGTGGAATAACTATCAACTAGGTTTTGATCAAGTGGAAGGATACATCACCATAGGATGTGACCTGGGAACCAACAACCATACTTCAGCAGTTTTTGTACTTGCAGCCTTGAGGACAAGGTTGATTTTGAAGGGGGAGGACATGTTAGGATCCAATCCTAACCCCTCTCCATGGGTCATTAGTTAGTAGTATATATTCTCTATGTAATAAATTTCGATATTAGTTAATAAGGCCTAATAAATAAAGTTGAATAATTCAATGTAAGAAGACCTAGTAGAAGCTTCCGCTTCTAGAAAAATCTTCCTCTAGAAGTTTCCTTAGAAAGTACAAGTAGTATAAATAAGAGTAGGAAGCATGCGATATTTTTTTTTTGGATATTATTGTAATAGATATCTACTATGTTGGAGGTTTCCCCCTCGAAGATGCGAGTGAACAACGCTATCATTAAATAAAGGTGCTCTTTCTGGTGTTATTATGGTATTATTCTGATATTGTTTGGATATATCATTATTGTTATGCTATTGCTTGCTAAATATTTGTGTTCTACATATTAATTATATCTAGAACATTTCAAGATCATTGTCACTACAAACATACCCATTAAATTTCACCTTATTCTAAGTTTTTCATCTTTTGTTATGGCCAAAAGAAGTTTTTGGCTCCTTTCCTTTCCCCCTTCTCTCTTGTTCTCTTTCTTTCTCTTCTTCCATTCCCCGTCTTTTTATCATTTTCATTTCCTCTTAGATCACTAAAAATCCCTCATCATTGGTCAGTGAAATCCTTTGTATCAACTATTGTCGATGAGGGAAAAACTACTTTTTTAACAACCCCCAAAAAACTTTGTTCTTGATCGACAAAAAGGTCTATTGGTGATCAAGGAAAAACTACACTTTTTTAGAAACCTCCAAAAATATCCATTGGATATTGGTGAAAAAATTATATTTCCAATTGGAGATTAGGGAGAAACTACAATCTTTCAGCAACCTCTGAAAACTTTATCATTGATTGGAAAAAAAACTTCTATCGGTGATCGACGATCAGAGAAACACTACACTTTTTCAACGACCCTCGAAAAAATACATCATCGATCGACGAAAAATCGTTATTGGTTATCAAATATTTTCTATGAATTACTTTTTGTCCCCACTTCGTCAAATTTCATAGAGCTTTTGATGATTAATGAATTCCTTTGCATTGACAATCAATGATTTTCTATTAACTATGATTTGTCCCCACTTCGTCGAATTTCGCTGAGCTCTAAAAAGGTCCATCGATGATCAAGGAATTCTTTTGCATTGGCTATCAACAATTTTCTTCTTCAGTGAACTAAGTTTTTTTCAAAATTTTATGAAATTCACCAAACTCCGAAAACTTAGAATTTTTTTCCCAAATCTAGGATGAATATAGGTTGTTGGTTCATCAAAATCAAATGTAATATTAGTCGTTGATTCATCAAAATATATGCCATGAACCATGCCTTCTACTACCATGGCACTACCAACGTGGACCCTATTGTTCCATGTCTCAAGTATGGTCCATGTTATCATTTGTATGGAATTTTTCAAGAATCTTGGAAAATTATAATTCTCAAAAATTTCATAATTTTTTCGAAATTTTATTTTTCAACTGAAAAAAATATTTTATTTTTTATCCTCCATGGAAGCTCTGGACTTAGCTTCCCATGGCTGAAATTTGGCCTGAAACTGTCAATTCAACATCCCTTTACGAAATTGCATGCATACTTCTCCCAGAATTTGGGAATTTCTCTTTGAAATTCACCATTTTTCCCAAATTCGAGACAAGCCAATGCTCTGCAATGCTAAATTTGTTAAATATGCATTTTTCTTTGGCTCAGATGGGTGCGTTGTTGAAATAAAAGTTTTGGTACCACTTTGTAACATACCCAACTCCCTTGCTAGGCACGTTATAACTAAAAACAACTAGTAACACATCAATTTAAATGTAGAAAACATACACAACGTGACATACCATCTCATGCAACTATCCATAATAGTTAAAAACATGAAATTAAATTTATTCAAACATGCCTAGAAAAAATTAAACACACACAACATCATTTAATGATTCATATATTGAGGGATGAGATCTAGAAGGCTTGATGCCAAGAGAGGAGGAGAGAAAACATACAAATCTTCCATGAAATTAATCATAAGAACATTGATGAAAATCCATGAGTTGAATACACCACAAAAATATGAGAAAGAGAGAAAGAGTTGGAGAAGAAGGATTCCATTAAGAATAACCATTACATGCAATGAGACCAATTTTGAGACCTATCCTTCCCAATCTAAACTCTCTTCCTATTGCCTTTTTATAAGGTGTCTTCTTGATGAAGTCAACTTTGAACAACTAAATCCATTTATTACATGTTCAACATGCTCCCTCTTATATGGATTTATGGAATTTTACATCCGAACTTGGACTATATTCCCCCCTAAGATTCAAATCATTTAATCACATGAGCACATATTCAAATGTAGCATTTACCCACAACAAGAAACAATAAATAAACTAAAAATCAAAATGAAATGCACAATAATGAAAATCAACATTCAATAAAAATAAACATAGTGAATATGAGCACTTATCTTATCAACAAACATGCAACCTATTGTAGAGGACATACATTCCATCCAACCATCGAAATGTTGCTCCATTTCTCAATGGCAAGTCTCCCCTGAGATGGGTCTATAAATCCATAAGAGATGGTGGTTCCTAATGTTGGCTATTGTCCCCTCTCAACCAGATAATTCCTACAATGATTCCAATCCGCTAGCTATATTTCCCCTCAACCTGCACAATCTAAGGAATGGGATCCCCTTCTCTGCCACATAGTCCCTTAGGCTATCACACTTCTCTCTAGGGCCCCAACATAGGTTGGACATGAAGGAACTCTGCTAGGGACTCTAGGAATCTATAGTTGCAACATGAATTATCACAACAGAAATTTACTGGGTACTTTGATAATTTATTGAACATAATACTACTCACACGCCTACAACTTATATCTCTATGAAGTTATAGTTCCAACAAGCTATTATACAAGCCCACTATGGATTCCTTCAAGATTTAGCACTCAGAACATTCTTTCTATCCAAAATTATTCATGTAAAAACTACTCTCCTTTCCCATACAAATTTATTTTTCTCCCATGCATGTTGACTCTCCCAATTTCCAAGGTTGATTGTACTTAGGCCCATGCTCTCAATAACTATGTGAGGTGACTTCACAAACCAACCCTCTTACATGTATTCAATGATTGAGGCTTGGAAACACTCAAAATGAAATGGAAAGTTCATAGTAAAGATAATTTATAAGATGGTTTGGGTTTAATAGCCCCCTTTGGACTCCCCTCTCTTGTGGAAACTAATCCCCCAAGTCTCTGTCCATGTCCTCATGCAACCGACGATACATTTTATTTATTATTCTCAATATACATCATTTACATATTACATTGTTGGGACCATATCCATACATCGTATTTACATTATACATCACTAAACTAGGGATTAAAAATGGGGATGTTACAATATGTCATTCAAATGTGCCTTCGAAGTTTGTAACTTTTCCATGGCTACTTTCTCCTTCAACACCTCCATCATTGTTTCTTTTCCCTCTTCCATTCTAGTAGCAATTTCATGTTTCCATCTCTTTCAAAGTTCACTTGTAATATTAAAATGGTCTTACTATTGTCTTCTTCATCAACTATAGCAACCATATTACTACTTTCTTCAATGAACTCAATGAATTCAATCATTTTTCACTATCTCATTAAAAATTAATGCACCAAATTATTTTTCATTATTGATATATTGGTGCCCCAGATGGGGTGTCACTTAGTTGAGTTTTATAATGGGCCATCTGGATGCCGACGTACCCTCCAAGTGCATGGCCCTTTGTTCAAGATGACGCATTTACCCCTGCACTCTCCTTGGTGGTCTTGATCTCATTCTTGACATTAAGTCGTACGTCTCGTCAATGGCTGGCTTATTTCACTTTGTTATTGTCAAGGTAAATGCAATTTATGTTGTTGTTATGTCTCTTTTATGGGATATGTTCTTCACCTTCGATTATTTTAGTTCTCCATGTTGGTCTTCTTTGAATATGCCTTTGGTGGTTTGCTTTCCTATCCTCACCATTTTATAGGCTTGATCCCCCCTCCTTCTTATTCATGCCTGGCATAGACTTCATTAGGTTTTCCTCTTGGTTTCATCCCCTTCCCCCAGGCACCATGCCTCGTGAACGAGGTAAACCTCATCGAGGCTTAGGGTCCTCTCGCACTCCTGTCAGCATCTTGCCCTCAATTTCTCCCTTAGTTCCCCCCTCCTCCAGTTGATCCAAAAAGGATCCAGAGAAGGATAAGAACAACTCATAAAACACAGAAGCAACTCAGGACGATGCTCAGAATGGCTTCAATAGATAGAGAAAGGGAAAAAATTCAAATTTCCAAAATCTCAATTAAAATGGCATGGTCACAAAGAGCGTGTCACAAGATTTCTAACGACGCGAACGGCTCGCCAAACAGAGTTACAGATTGAAAGATATAAGTGGTCAAAGTTCATGTCAAACTTGATCAAAAAGTCAAAGGTCAAGATGACACATGGCACCACTGAATGGGTGAAACGTGGCACGTATATAAAATTGATGTGGAAGAGTGATTATTTGGCATGGTATGACATGGCAAGGTCGTACAGGTTTCATGGAAGACACGTGGGCGAATTAGGTTGTGACAAGTGTCATTTTATTGGGCAAATGTTATGGTGCCATGTGGCCCAGGCGTGGGATACCACGTGGCCCAGTCATGGGATTCCATGTGGCACCCCTCCAATGGTTGGCATGTGACAAAATTTATATGACTTCACAGGAGTCGAACCCGTAACCTCCTAGCCCAAAGGACTTACAACATCCATGCTAGCCAACATACCACAATATAGTTCTTGTTTATAATACGACACAAATATTATGTAAGTTTAATGTTTTATGTGGGCAGAAAAGGAAAGGGGATAGGCCTACGTCCCATCCCTTGGTTATATACCAAACCATGCGACTACAACATACCCACCATATTCTCTGCCACATATTCCAACTGTCGCCCGCCAAATATAGCATCTCCACCGAATTAACCAACCACCAAAACTCTGCCAAAATCTTTGCTAACTAAATAGAAAAATGCGAAAAATTTTGTTGTAAACCACATTTTAAGTCCATGGGATTCGACCCTAGAACCTCCGCCAACCAAAGCCTTAACTTAGCCTCCGCTAACCACTCTGCCAACCAACTCATTTATGCATAACTGTCCGGATTTTTGTATAAGAAGGGGTCTCTGCCAGTGTACAGGGTATGAGAAGACGAAGGATAACCAAGAGCACTCCCATACAGATTTTTCCACGCATTTTGAGATTTTCCCAGTCATTTATTACAGAAGCAGGGCACGAAAACCGAGGCAGGGGTGTCTCTTGGGCCTAAAAGTGCCAGACTCGGATCGACGCATGGAGACAATCATTTTTAGGTAATTAGACTCCATGAACACAGTGGTGGTGTTTGTTTTCTGATCTGAGAAAATATTATGTAGCGTAACTCCAGAATGAGGTATACTTATGTATTTTGTCGAATTCTTTTGTAGAGTTAATAAAAAGAACTGCCCATTTGAGAGAAGGACCCGAAGACATAGTCTACTAGGGACGAACTCTGTTATCAAGTTTTTGTGTTCATATTTCATGATTATGTCTCTTTACTTTTGATCTTTTCCTTCTTTATGGTGTACTTTAGTTTATTCTCATTTAATACAATTCTTTAATAAGTTACTTGATGAAAATATCCTGGATCATGTTGGTATCAGAGCAGTCGTATTTGACTTGAATTGTTGAGTATGAATGCTTACTAGGGCCAAGCATAAGCAGGGTGAAGTAAATCTTAAGACTTTCAATCCCAAAGTTGGTCGTTCATCTTGAAGGAAGAAGATGGCAGAAGAGAACAAGCGTGATGAACAGGAGAAAAACTTTCACATGGTCTTTTTATCGCATGTCATAAATGGTCAAACGAATTTATGGATATTAGGAGAAGAGGATGAAGAATAAAGGGAAGAAAAAGGAAGCACCACCAAATGATGATGCTTCGGTAAACCAAGGAGTTGGAGGAGATCCTCCCGAGCCTCCATCTTCACCTTCAAGCTCCAGTTCTTCTTCCTCTGAGCATTCTCATCACTCTCATAATTCTAGCCATAAAGCCTCTTTTAAGAAACCATTATTAAATATTGATGTAAAGTTTTCTTTACCTATGTTTAATGGATATGCTAATCCTGAAAAACTAGATAATTGGATCCGACAGGTTAACGTATATTTCTGTGTTCAACATATTGATGAAGGGGAAGTTAAAGTGCAACTGGCTTCTCGTCGGTTGGAAGGCACCGCTCTCGTATGGTTGGAGAGAAAGATACATGACATAAGTAAGTGTGGTAATATTATTTCCTCATGGTAGGAATTTAAATCAGATATAAGGAAGCAGTTCTATCCATTAGGGTATTTACATAAAGCAATGATGGAATGACAAAATTTGAGGCAGAGTAAAGGTTAGACTGCATAAAGTTTCATAGAAGAATTTATGAAGAAATCTCTTGCATTGAACATTCATTTGGATTCTTATGCAACTTTAATGAAGTATATTGGCACACTTCACAGTTATATTCATCATACTTTTCTCTTGTTTAACCCCACTAGTATTGCCGAAGTTTGTGTGCAAGCCACTCACATTGAGAATAGGGGGAACCATGTTCAAGACGATCCCACGAAGAAACCTTCCAATTTCCCACAAAGGATTTTCAAGAAGTTCAAAAGGAAGGATAAGAAGACTGCTACAGTAACGAGAGAAGGAGGAAAACCATATTGCACTCATTGCAAGAAGAGTAGCCACGATGAAGAACTTTGTTGGAAACTGCATCCAGAAAATAAACTAAAACCGTTCGGTGGAAAGGGGAAGACAAAGATCGTTTCTACAATGTAGCAAGATCTTGGTTTCGATTCAGGAGACGAAGAAAAGATCACAACAGTTGGAGTACAAGGTAAATATTCTCTTCATGCTATTTCAAGTTCCAATTATGAATATCATATTGATGAACGAAAGAGGAATGAGTTATTTCATATACGAGTTGTATCTAAAAATAATAAGATAGATACATTATTTGATCCGAGTTCCCAAGTAAACTTAATATCTGAAGCACTTGTCAAGAAGATGGGTCTTGTAACGAAACCACATCCAAAGCCTTATCCTCTTGGTTGGGTATGTGGTAAAGAAAAACTTAATGTCACCAAACAATGTAGGGTCATATTTTCTATTGCTTCAAAGTTGATTGATGAAGTAGATTTGGATGTTGTACCACTTGATATATGTGGCATAGATTTGGGGAGTCCTTATCTTTATGATAGAAAAGCGGTCTTCTTTCGTCATGAGAAAAAATACCACCTTATTAAAGGGGGAGTGGAATATATTGCTAGAGCTCATAGCATGAGGGTAAATACAACACTTGTTAGTGCAGGGAAAATGAAAATACTCATAACCACTAATAAGAGATATGTACTCATGGTCGTTAAAGAGAAAGATTTCGGGACATCCGACACTTTCCAAGGGTGTGATCTATCTCATAAAAAGGAATTAGTTGATATTTTTTCTAAGTATGATGATATTTTTCAAGAACCAGATGGATTACCTCCTAAGAGGGAAATCCAACATGAGATGCATCTTCAACAAGATTATCCTCTTCCAAATGTGGGCATGTACAGGATGTCAGTTGTGGAGATGACAGAGATCAAGAAGAAGGTGCAGGGCTTATTGGATCAAGGGGTCATCAGGTCCAGTTCATCTCCTTTTGGTTCTCTGATCGTAATGGTGCCAAATAAAGATGTCACATGGCGAATGTGTGTCGATTGCTGGGATTTAAATAAAATCACAGTGAAAAATCGATACCCTCTTCCTTTTATAGATGATTTACTTGATCAGTTGAAGAATGTTGTTTATTTCACTAAGTTGGATTTGCGCAGTGGATATCATCAAATCAGGGTTGCAGAACAGGATGCAAGGAAGATTGTCTTTAAAACCAAACAAGGATTGTTTGAGTGGTTAGTTATGTCGTTTGGGCTTTGTAATGCTTCGACAACTTTCATGTGTGTGATGAATGATGTATTCAAGCCTTTCTTGGATGACTTTTTGATTGTATATTTAGACGACATTCTTGTTTTTAGCGGTACTTGGGATGAACATGTAAGGCATGTAAAGTAGGTATTGGATACTTTGCAAAGGGAAAAGTTGTATGTAAAAATGTCTAAATGTGAATTTGGCAAGACTGCACTTGTATACTTAGGTCATATCATGGGAGGAGGACAATTGAAAATTGATCCTTCCAAAATTGAAGTAGTTGTAAAATGGCTTGAGCCAAAGAGTGTAACCAAAGTTTTAAGCTTCTTAAGTGTAGTCTAGTATTGGAGGAGATTCATTACCAACTTCTCCTTTATAACATCTCCTTTGCATGCCTTAACCAGTGTGAAGAACACTTTTCAGTGGGAAGGAAAACAACAAAAAACTTTCAACACTTTGAAGGAGAAGATCAGTACCGCACCAATATTAGCACTGCCAAAAATTCAACAACCTTTTGAGAATGAGACAGATGCAAACAGATACGCCATGGGTGCAATATTGATGCAATATTGTAAGCCTATCTGTTACCACTCTGAAACTTTTAACCAAGTTGTTGTTAACTATCCTACATATGATAAAGAGTTGTATGCATTAGTCGAAAGCGTAAAGAAATGAAAGCATTACTTGTAAGGGAAGGAAACCATCATACATACAGAACACCAACCCTTACAGTATCTTCAAGCACAGACCAAACTACAACAATCCTGACACTACAAATGGATGGGTTTTCTACAAAAAATTCATTTGGTAATCAAGTACAAGAAGGGTACA
This sequence comes from Picea engelmannii, assembly GCA_009831015.1. Lineage (NCBI taxonomy): Eukaryota > Viridiplantae > Streptophyta > Pinopsida > Pinales > Pinaceae > Picea > Picea engelmannii. Next base: position 10,874 of record ML799595.1, read on the forward strand.
GGTAACAAGGTAGTTGATATGCTTTCTAGACCTCCTATTGTTGCTTCTATTATTTTGAAGAATACTTCTTTATCTCATGATAGCTATGTAGAACAATGTGCCATCGATGAAGATTTTAAAGAAGTATATGAGAAGCTAACCCATGGTGCACAAGTAGAGAACTATTGTCTGCAAGGAAAATTGCTCTATCATCTTGGGAAGCTATGTATTCCTACAAGTGAACAAGTCCATGTAATACGAGAAGCTTAGACTTCTCTTGTGTCTGGGGATTTTGGGGTAGGAAAAACTATGGATCATTTACATAGGTTTTTTTACCGGCCTCAAATGAAATCAATTGTAACTAAGTATGTAAAGGGGTGTGTGATGTGTTCTACTTGTAAGCCCACTAATAGAAAATTGGGGTTATACTCACCACTTCTTGTTCCATCCCATCCATGGGAAAGAATTTCCATGGATTTTGTAGGGGGTTTACCAATGACCAGAGGGGGTCATGATTATTTGTATGTTGTAGTGGATAGGTTCAACAAGATGTGTATCTTGATGCCATGTAAAAAGAAGATCATTGCTGAGCAGACTACTAATCTCTTATTTCATCATGTTTGGGTTCACTTTGGGTTACCCACATCCATTGTCTCAAATCAAGATACTCGATTCCTTGGGGATTTTTGGACTAGATTGTAGAGAATGATGGACACCAAATTGAAGAGGAGCACTGCTTTTCATCCATAAACCGATGGACAGACAGGGGTAGTAAACAAAACAATGGTACTTTTGCTTCGATACTACTGCAGCAAGCATCCTAAGTTATGGGATGAACAAATACCCTATGTACAACATGATTATAAGTTTAATGTAGAAGGAAAAGTGGAGAAATAAAAATCTCGGTTAGTAGCAAAAGGTTATTCCTAGGTAGAGGGAATTGACTTTGGTGAGAATTTTTCTCCTGTTGTTTAGTTAACTTATATTAAATTTCTTTTATCTATTGATGTTTCTTTTGATATTGAAGTGGAACAGATGGATGTGAAGACAACATTCGTACATGGGGATCTAGAAGAATAAATCTACATGAAGAAGCCAAAAGGCTTTGTAGTGAAGGGAAAGAAAGAGTTTGTTTGTAAGCTAAAGAAGTCATTATATGGTCTGAAGCAATCACCTAGGATGTGGTACCAAAAGTTTGACACATACATCCTTGGATTGGGATTTGTGAGAAGCGGGGATGATCACTGTGTATATTCCAAGCAGATTGGTAATCACTTCATTTATGTGGTGTTGTATGTTGATGACATGTTGTTGGTAGGAAATAACATGGATGTTATCAAGGAGGTGAAATTGCATCTATCCTTCAAATTTGACATGAAGGATCTCGGTGTTGCTAACTTCATTCTGGGAATGGAGATTAAAAGAGATCGTGCAAACAGGAAACTCTGGTTGAATCAGAGAAAATATGTTGAGACAATAATGCAGAGGTTTAATATGCATGGAAGTAAAATGGTCAAGGTTCCTATTCATATAGGTGTAAAGTTATTTGCAAATCAATGTCCCAAGACACAGGAAGAAGAAGAGGATATGCCCCATGTTTCATATGCTATTGCAGTTAGCAGTTTGATGTATGCAATGGTCTGTACTAGACCAGACATTGCACATGTAGTGGGAGTTTTGAGCAGGTATATGTCAAAACCAGGGAAGGATCACTGGACAACAATAAAGAGGGTCTTCAGGTATTTGTGTGGCACTACCAATTATAGATTGTGCTACCAAGGAAGACCATGATTGGACAAAGTGGTGGAAATACATGGATTTGTTGATGCGGATTGGGTTGGAGATATGGATCGCAGAAGATATACAAGTGGGTATGTGTTTAACCTATCTGGAGGAGCAATCGGTTGGATGAGCAAAAGACAGGTTGTAGTGGTACTCTCAACTACAGAAGATGAATACATGGTAGCCACTCATGCAAGCAAGGAATCAATATGGTTACAAAGATTGTGTTCAAGTATTGGGTTGGTACAAGAAGCAGTGAGATTAGATTGTGACAATCAAAGTGCAATATTCATAGAAAATAAACTAGCTTATCATTCAAAGACAAATCATATTGATGTTCAATATCACTTTGTGAGAGACATGGTTGAAGAAAAGAAGGTGTTGTTGGAAAAGGTTGACACTTTGAAGAATGTTGCAGATTCATTGACAAAGTCTGTGAGCATAGAAAAGTTCTCCTGGTGTAGAGTAACAATTGGCATTGTTTCCCTATATTGTTGACTATATAATCATGTGGACCCCTATATGCAAAGAAAACAACAAGTGGGAGAATGTTGGGTATGTGTTATATTCTTTTCATGTGTGTGTGTGGGCGCATCAGATTCGACAACTACGTATGACGATCCCATCTTCCTCTATCTTCAGTGTTGTGTGCGCCAAGCGCTTCCTAGGGGGGTCCTAGGGGGGGGGAGGTATGCCCCCCCCTGGTTACGTGCAACATTCAGCTTCGGGTAGTAGGTCGTAGCCGTTGGGGTTTCCAAAAATTTTTGGGGCGGTTTTTGCTATTTTTAGCGGTTTTCTAAATTAATCCTAGATTAAGGGATTAGGGTTTTGGTAGCTACAGAATACCTAAAACATTGTATATATTGTATGGTGAATGGTGAAATTAATATAATAAAGAGTTACAAGTTGTGGCACCAAACAAGGCTGGTTTTCTCCTGGTTAAGGGTTTCCGATGTAAATCTCTGTGTACTATGTGTATGAGCCATTAATTAATTTTTGTTTTTCTTAAGAATCCATATGCATTTCTTTACTTCAGATATTTAAAACTTACATGTGGTATGCATCATACTTCCTCATACTTAGTATCCAAGTCTCTACATATCCATACTTCTTGAGCTCCCCATAAAAGGTAGGAAGCTTGATCTTATTCATTTATCCCTGTAGCTCGTCCATCCCAACCCTTCTCTTATGCTTTCTTACAGGAGATGGACTTAATCTATTATGTGCTTTCTTAAGAGAATGCTTTGGCGAGTGAGATCTATTCCTACCATCACTTCTTGCTTCTCTTGTTTTCTCATCATGGTACATGCGACTTATTGACCTACTTGTCTATGTCTCCTTATCCATTCTATTTTCTATTATGTCCAAGCTTTGCATCAATTTGACATCGAAGTCATCTTGTTGCACCTTGGCTTTCATAATCCTTTCATTATCATCTTTATAGATTTGAACATTTTTTTGCAATCCCTTTATGGTTTCTACCAAGTTAATGCACTCTTCCTTGGATTTTGTAACACCAACACCCAAACTGACACATAGATCTCCAAATTCATCATCAAGAATGTAAGTTCTTTGTGCATATTCCATGATTTTGATCTTCCATGTTGATTTTTTCCTGCTCTAATCACTGATAATTCTACAAAATGTGCAGGCAGCAAGATTTGTTAGGTGAATTCATGAGAAAACTTCATGAAAACTCTACATCATTTTTTTGAATCATTCCTTCTGAAGCCTATGTGTGCACTTGAACTCAACATGTATCAATGTGCAATCAATTTCAACATATACACCGCGTATTAGTATTGGGCATGCACCACAAATTTTACTTTGTGCAGGCCCAATATTTAGTGCGCACACCTGTGCACTATTATTTACTGTGTCGTTACAGTGTCACACCCTACAATGTCTAAAATTTTATCTCACACACTTGCTCATTCTTAATTTTAGGTGCACCATGGCCATGCTATAATTCCAAACTCGACCACTTATCAGTTCAAATTCTTTCCTTAAAATATAAACTCGGCCTATGCAAAATCAATGTTGAAACTGTAGCTTGGCTCATGTAGGCTCAATGTTAAAATCGTAGCTCATCCCATACATGCTCAGTATTGAAACCATAGCTCAGCCCATACAAGCTCAGTTTTGAAACTGTAGCTCTGATACCACAATGTAACATCCCCAGTCAACCAAGCTAGGCCATGTCACAACAACCTCAACTTTTGACGCTCTGTAGCATTCCCATTACAAAAATGATTCTGATACCATACTGTAACATTACCCAACTTACTATTGTGAAATTCTACTCCAAAATCAACTACGCAAATTCTACTCTAAAACACTATTATGCACAGTATCAATTGAAGTAATGCACTCAACCTCAAGTTGAGTCGCCCCACACTAGCTTTATTGTTTTTACATAACTTAAAGCATAGAAGAAGTAACTCAATACAACTACGCACAAGCAAACTAAACACACAACAATACTTTGAAAGCAACCATTCTGTCATCACATACCAATTATAATTTTCCTTGTGTGTAGGGTATAATTCCCTACACGCACAAATGAATTCCAGCCTCATGTGAACATGGACTAGTTTCCCACACACAAAACCATTCAATCCCTACCTAGGAGATTCATGACCAAAATCATAAACATAACTTAACAGGAAAGACTATCAACATTCATCATAATCATGCACATCTACAAATACAAGCTATAAGCAGCATACTTACATGTGCAAGTAGCATTAAAGAGAATAACAACAACTACTTATATGCAACAACATACAATAATTAAACCATATAAAACATAGATAAATAAGCACACAGTAAATCAGACAAGCACATAAAGAACACTTATCTTTTATGAAAGTCACCAACTGTGTGCAGAACTCGAATGTTCCTTCTAGCTGTAGACTCTATTTCTTATATACTTTCATCAATAGCTCACCCCCGAGCTGCGACTTAACTCCACTAGGGAAAAACAGGTTCCTAGTGATAGACTAAGGTCTTATACTCAAATGAATTACTCAATCCAAGGTGCCATTGTTGCAACTAGTCTACAATATCTCATTCCCCATGCACTTGTCACACCCAAGGAAGTGCGACCCTTCTCTACTCAACAATCCCTTGACTGCCCTACTTCCCTTCCAGGGTTCGTAGCAACACGTCGGACAAGAATTCTCTGAGCCCTGCAACTAATTCCAAGCTCACCAGGGAACAATTACCAGCAAAACTCTCACCTGGAGAGAATTCTCATGAGCTTGCCAACCCGCCACTTTGACAACAAATCTCTCACCTAAAGAGACTTCTCATAGGCTTGAAAACCCACCTCTTCGACAACAAAACTATTATTACAAAACAAAAAACCCCTTACAAGCTCTTCTCTCTAAAGATGAGGTAATAGTCAGATTTTCCCCAAATAGTTCGACCCCTTCTACTCACAAGAAAGTGAATAATCCCCAAAAATGAGTTCTCCTCCAAAAATACACTATGGTCAGCAATATATATTGCATGCCTTAAACTCAAGATTTTTCACCTTCAAAATTATCTTAAGCCACTTGGTGACTCATTCCCTAGCTCGAGAACTGAGGATAAATAAATATCCATAACTTACACTTTTTCGGAAATATTATCAAAATATTTCCTAGGACTTAAGTCCACCACCATTTCCCATTTTCTAGTGGATTTCACCCCCCATCTCTTTTCTTCTAATATGTTTGTGCACAATAATGTAATATTATATTAATAACTTGATTATTATCACTTTTACATGGATAGGTGCATTGGCCTATCTGCATCCCAACTCACCAGCCTCATAATCACAAAGGTTGTTTGGCATCTCTCTCTCTCTCTCTCTCTCTCTCTCTCTATATATATATATATATATATATATATATATAAACCATCTCGATGCATACTTGCAGGTAATTCATGCACACTTACTCAAGTGCGTGCAACACTATGAAATGTGTGCACCATTCCTTTGATGTGCCCTCCCGCACACCTACTTAGGTATGCGTATCACTATTAAATGTGTGAAAACTTGCTTTGATAACATTTCTTTACTCACTTACCTAGGTGCCAACAACTCACCAGCCTATAAGTACATTTACATTTACAATTGGTACCAACAACTCACCAACCTATATGTACAATTACAAAGGATCTAGATTAGGGACATTACAATAGCATCCAACCAGGAAGATCGAAGGATTGATATTGATGTTTATAGTTCTTTTCTATCTTTCAATTTGTATTCATCAGGTGACCCATTATCCAAGGATGGGAGAGTGTAAAATGATCCAAGGGGATCTTGGGTCATGGATCATTGTTAGTGAGAAAGAACTAGGAGCATGTAGCTCTAAATTTTAAGAAGCTTAGAGGGAGTCACCCTTCAGGTTCAGGTGGGAAGGATAAGCCTTCCAAGTCTGTCAAGAAGGATTCATGGTTTGATATGACCATGCAATATGATTAGGAGCAGGAGACTTCTAGGAGCATGATCAAAGAGGACTATTCAAAGATAAGTTAGAGCATGATGGCATGGATAGCTTTGGTGTCAAAGGGAGAATCCAATTAGGTGGATTGGAGAGCAGACATGGTAGTAGATATGGTAGAGAAGATAGAGGAAAATCCAAGTGGGAGAAGTACCTTCCTCGTTAATAGGGAGTGTTGATGTTAGTGATTCATACAGGTACTTTCACATTGGCATGTGTCTAGCATGTTGAAGTCATCGAAAACCTTCTAGTCTTGAGTTTACTTTAGTTAAAAGGAATTAATTAAATTAAAAGTGATTTTATTAGTTAATTTACTTATTTAAGGAAAGTGATAAAAGTAATTAGCATGTAATCTTAGCATGTAAATATCAAGTGGGTGTGAGAATTAATCTCAACCATCAATCACTTTGGACATTAGGTTTATATTATAACTCACGATTATAAAATAAAGGCTAGGGTGAAGGAGGAAGACACTTGTGAGATACTTTGGTGAGAGATTAAGGTCAAGACTTTTGGTGAAAGACCAAGGTAGAGGATATCAAAGGACATTTTCTAGTGTGAGGAGTGTAGAAGGAAATAATGACTTTGGATTACACGAGAGTGAGGAGATCTCATTGGTTGGGTGAATATATTTCATCCAAGTGTTCATATAGAGAGGGTTGGATCACGAAGGACAGTGATTCAAGATCTTGGATAGGTGGAGAAGGACTCTCATCTAGAGGTCATGCAGGTCAAGGAGAACAGAGAGAAGTGGCAGTCATGGGTGGGTTTCAATTGATAGAATCTAGAGGCAACCTTAGTTCCCTATGAAAGTTGTCATATATATTTTTCATACATGTATGTGGTCTCAGTGAAGATAGTTACGTGTGTCCACGGGTTTGTTGAAGGAAAGGCACATACACCTCGAGAAATGTGCAAGTATAGGGTCGTACAGTAGCGTAGACATTGTCAGGTTTTTCTGCAGTGCATATTCTCTTAGTGGGCCATTTTCCCTATTACAGGAGCCCTGATTCGACCTTAATAAAAGAATATAAGTACGTGTTTTACCTCCAAGGTTTTTCTAGGGGTTTATACCATAAAATATTGGCGTCTTGTGTGTGATATTTTGGTTTCCTAGTTTATGCTTCCGCCGTATGTTTAGTTGATTACTCAGCTGTGATTTGAGTAGATAAAGTGATTTTATTTTGAGGTAACTTTTAGGTGTTGGGTTGAAGTGGTAAAATATCAACATATACTAAGGTTGAGAATTATTTGTCTATTCTTAGGGAACAATAATACAACCATTTTCCACAATCAGAACAAAAGAAAATAATCAAGAAGATGACTCTTGAGGATGGGATGATATTTGATGAGTTCGTAGAAATTAAAAAGGCATATCACACCCATTTTTAGGCCTTATATACCAAATAAGAATATGTTGATCTGAATTATATTTAGGCTATGCTTTGCAACATTCCCAAACTGATCACTGAAGACAAAAATGAAGAGCTAAGCAAAGAGATAGAGGAAATTGATATAATCAAAGTATCATGGAGGCTAGATCCTAACAAGTTCCTAGGGCCAGATGGATTTTCAATCCATTTTTATCACTTTTCCTAGACCTTCATCAAGAAATAATTGAAATGCGTGATGTCTCAATCTAAAAAAAATCTCAAATTAAAGGGAAACACCAATACCTCCTTCTTAGCACTTATCCCCAAAGAAGTTAGATTAGAGAAATTTTGAGGTAAAAAATGGGCCTCAAAACAAAAAATGTTCTATCAACATAAAATTTAAAAGAACCAATAGGATTCAAAATGATGATGTCAACCATAAAGGTAAATAGTTTTGGAGGGAAAGAAAAAAAAACTACTTTTTTATTGTATTTTTTACTTAACTCCTTCCAAGTTTACTCAAATTTCAAGTGTAGGAACTCATTGGATGCATAAATAATTTTTTCATCTAATGAGTACCCATGCATAATTTTGATAGACCCACAATTAGATAAACTAGAAATACATGGGAGGAAATGTGTTTCTTTTCAAAGAAATGCATTTTTTTTCATGTATTTCTAATTTAGTTCACGATGGGTAAACTAAACATTTGTTTTGATGTATTTGTGGTTTATCTCACTATGGGTCTATCAAAAGTATCAATTTGGTTAATTTTTGGATGTGAAATTTAAGTCTACATCCAACAAGTGCCTACACTTGAAATATGAGTAAACTTATAAGGAGATAAGTCAAAAATACAATTTTATTTTATTTTTTAAAAGTATTTTTCTTTCTTTTTCTTTGACAATTCATAAATTTTGTTTTATTATTTTCCTTAGGAGGCCCATTTTAGACCTCAAAAATTCTCTAACAAACCATCTTCCTTCACAAAGTTCTGTCTCATATCTCTATGCAAATCATCTTATAAAATTGTAACAAAGATAATGGAAAAAAAATATAAAAATGGTCCTTTCCAAAATTATCTGTAACAACCATGGTGGGTTTATGTGGAAAACACATATCCTT
>ML799595.1:39193-69328 GCA_009831015.1 Picea engelmannii
CGTAACCATAGGAAAACCATAGGTAGTCTATTGAGAAAATAAACATTTGTAAAGTCATATAGTTCTTAGTGGTGATTCTCCTCATCAAGAATGGGAGGTTTTGAGCTAGTTTGAGCAATTATATGTAATCCATTCATAACCTAAGACTTAGGTTGCCAAATCGAAATGTGAATGGTTGTTCATATACATGTATAGGAATCTCTTTGAAAGCACCCGGTGTCAATGGAAACCCATGATGGATTTGGGAATTACTACTATTTTCAATTTTACTATTTCTAGTAGAAATTTTGATTGAACTCTCTCTTTGATAGTCCTTGAGTGTATTTGAGCTAGTAGCACCTCAACTAGTTGGAAGTAAGGAAGTTGAAAGTGAGGTAGAAGAACAAAGATCCAGAGTAAGGATCTATGGTGCAATACATTGTGGTTTTTATAGCTTGGCATTTGGCAGTTGCAAAAGTACAAAACATTGGCAAAGGTACACAAATCAGAGGTTACAAGTTGAAAAATATGTAACAAATTATGACAGATAGTTTCCATCTTCATATAGTGAACAATTTTCAGCTCACATTTCCAAGTTTGTTCCAAAGGAAAATGTTATGGATGAACATATATAATATAGATAATGTAATGAAACAACTTGTAAAAGGCCAATAATTTTATTGTTGGTGAAGTAATGATTCCCATAGTTACCTTCCATAGACTGCACAAAATAGGAGCAAGAGTAGGATATTGACTTGGCTAGGTTTGAGGTGAGGAAATAACATTGAGTTGTCTCTACTCTACTCATGGATATATTTCTATACTGGCCTTTCCAAAATTTAGAAAGAACTACAATACTAAGCATTGGTTGTCATTTGGGATTGATCCTCTTATCCTCTTAAACAATTTCTAGATAGGTAGTTTTTTAGCCATGTAGCTAGGTATAGTTTTTAGATCTGTTTCCAAATAGGTTATCTTGGATTCCAAGTGTTTGTTTTTTCTTTAAATTCACTCTTAATGTTGTGGGGATTTATACCATTCACAAATTCTACATGAAAAGAAGCAGTTTCCCATCTCCCTAGAAGAATTCTCTATGACTATCGATCTGTAAAATGTCATGGATATTCCACTGGAACAGTTCGTCACAGCAGGTCTAATAAAATACTAAAATATTTACTATTAAGGTTATTTTTTCCTTTAGTTCTCCATAATATTAGTTATTAATTTTTTTTCTTATGCATGAAATAGATAAAATACAAAAAAAACATAGTAAAATACAATCACACCATCCACAAATAAACACAAGATATAGCTTCAAAAAGCCAATATAGGAGAAACCCAGCTAGAAGGTGAGGTTGCTCTACTCTCTTTTCTCTAGTATAGAAATGATGCAAGTACAAAGAAAGAGGCACTCTTTGTGGAGTTTCCTTTGACCTTTGGACTATATGGCTGCTACAAAATCTCTCCTCCTCTCCTACAAAATCACATAATACCACTCTCAAATGTTTTTCTCAACTATGGAACAAAATGCAATGCAAAAGAATGGAACCCCTTCTCCTCCTAATGGGACGATATTTAACATAGCTTGATAGCCATCTAGGGGTAGGTTTTTGAATTCTTCAACCCTCAATTGTGATAGGGTTTTGGACCTTCTAGAATCTTCTTGAAATCACTTACGTTTCTAGCCCCATATGCGTGAGTAACGGGGGATGACGTGGAATCCTCTCGTATCATGGTGGTCAACACGGTAGGTCAACTTGTAGAAGGCATAACTTTTGCATACGAGCTCTGATTGACATGCGTTTTTCACCGTTGGAAAGATCTCAATGTGTAGAATAACGTCACAAGGTCTAAGCTATGTTAGGAAATTTTTAGCCCCCAAAAATGTCATTTGATACCTCAAATGGCCCTAGAATTTTTTGGACCCCAATTTTCCAAACTATGACCTACTGCTAAAATGGATTTGCAAGATGATTCCTCCAATGTTTTTCACTCTTAAAGGATCGAGATAGATGAAAAACAATATTATGATCCAATCTGGATCATACCTTCCCATTTAGGGAGGATTTTGGTCCCCTAAATCTTTACTAAATGAGGTGAGGAAATTTATTCTCTATCTTCTCCATGGAGTACCACTTTGCTTTTCTTGGAAGTTGTCCTGTCCACCCAATCTTCCAAAGGTCATGTTTCCCCTGTCTTGCAGCGATGGACCACTTTTTCAAAACTGTGTCCTTTTCCAACTTTGCTTGAGCATATTATGCTAAGTCCTCCATGGAAGGTAGAACATACTCCTCCTCCTGATCCAACATGGAAGGCTCATAGAGTTTGAGATTATCCACATTCATTAATGAGTATATGTGTATGTATGTCGGTAGAATAAGTCTATAGGAATTATCTCCTATATTTTCCAATATCTCAAAAGGACCATACTGCAGATCCTTGATCTTCTTACCAAGACCCTATAGCCTTCCTTACTCAGTTGTAACCATACTATGTCCCCCACTATAAATGTTCTCTTTGTTCTATGTTGGTCATTCCTAGCCTTGTGATTTTCCTGTGACTTCTTCAGTGTCTCTTGTACTTGCAAATGGATCTACTTGATCTTCTCAACATTTTTTTATTTTTTTAATGCATCTCCTGTGAGGTCCTCCCTCACTCCTCTTTGTTGTTCATATACAACATCTAAGGGTGAAGGAAGAAAATGTCCAAAGCAAGTTTCAAAAGGTGACTTACCAGTAGAAGTGTGAACTGCTCTATTATAAGAGTATTGTATACAAATCAAATTTTCATCCCAGGTGTTGGGATGGTTCTGATTGTAACCCCTCAAAAGATGCACCAAAATCTTGTTGACTACTTCTATCTACCCATTTGTCTGTGGATGGAATTTTGTAGATATATTAAACTTAGTGTTCATATTATCCCACAATCTAGTTCAAAATGCATTGAGAAATATGGTATCCCTATCTGAGATGATTCACCTTGGTATCTGATCCAGAATTGGATCCAAGAGACTGATAGGGCTCAAAAAGGCTCAAAAATGAAAGTTCTCATAATCGATCAAAACTAGTGCCATTGCATCCATCTCATCGCTCTGATTCCTACCATATATTTACTTTCTCAAATGGACGTTGTATGAGAGAGTTATTGCCGTCTGACAATTTTTCCAAACATGCAAAAAGTCAACAGTCAAAGAGTGGCGTGGCAATTTCTGGAGGTGACACATGGCAGTGGAAGAAGTGACAAGTGGAAACACAGTAACAGGTGACTGGTCAATGACAGGGATCCACCCAATAGTTGAAAAGTGGCAGTTTGTTGACGAATTGTTGGGTGCCACATGGCCCAGTCATGGGCTGCCATGTGGCACCATGGGATTGGTCAATGGGTTCATATGGAAAATTTTTATGGAGTCCATGGGCTTTGATCCCATGACCTCCTGGGTCAACCCAAATCTTGACAAAGTCCCTCCACCAATGCGCCCTTGTGTTTCTTGTTTAACAATGATCACTTTAGTTTAAATAAAGTGTGCTAAAGTGAAAAGGGGAAAAAAGGGGGTTGGGGATAAGCCCCAGCCCATGGTCAAACTCTTGCACGTGACCACAACCCAACAAAGGAGTGTGCTCCCTCTCATGTGTGCCCAAATGATAAGCACCTGCCCCAGGATCCAAGGATATCCCATGAGACCAGGGGGGCGCACTCCAAAAGGGGCCTAGCCCAGCTAAGGCGTCATTTTATTAGCCCCCGATCCCATACAGAGTGCCATAAGACTAGGGGCACATGCCCAATTAGGGGATTATCCCTTTTATTTGCAGAAAATGGGTTTTTAACATTAGAAAATGTGATTTTTCAGTGATTTTCGTGCCTGTTAATGGAGATTTTGGTCATTTTTGGGGGATATTGGGCTCTTTTTGAGGCCAGATTTTGGGAGGAAGTTAGGGAATGATAACCAAATTTAGATCTATATAAACTAGGCCTGTTTGAGGCCATGGAGGACACTCAAAACAGAGTTATGCTGAAGGGAAGCCAAGCCAAAGCCATTTTTATGTAGGGAAGTTGTTCAGGAGCATACGCTTGCGGGCCATTTCTGGGAGCTCCGGTCATCCGTTTTGTGTGTCGTTTCTTCTGCTGGGTTCTAGAGATCTTGAAGAACATGAAAAGATCAGTCTTGTAGCCTAATGGAACTGTTGCGTTGTACTTTTTGATCTTTGAACATAAATAAAGAAGCCTCCCCCACTTAGACAAAGGCCCGAAGACGTAGGAAATTTTGTGCCGAACTTCGTTATCACTTCTCTTGTTATGGTTTGTTGTTCTTATTGCTTCAGTTCAGATCTATATTTTGTATTGTGGCTGTGATATATTCTCTCATATTCATCCTCTTTCGTTCAACTTCCTAAATGGTTAAATAACACATGCAATTAAAAACTCAACCACAGTCATTAAAAGATCTTTTCCAGATCAAGTGGTATTAGAGCTAGTTGACGCTTGGATTTGAGTTTTGCATGTTAACCAGGGAAAAGATACGGCGTGGTGAAGGCGAGATTGTTGTAGAGAATCCATTAATTGGATTGAGGAAGAGAGCTTCTCACAGTGAGAAGATGGCATCGGAATAAGGGCTTTCTCAGGATGAGAAAGAGTTCCAGAAAACTTTCCTTGCTATGTCGGAGATGGTGAAAGTTTTGTACGAGGATTACTTGGAACGGAAGAGACAAGTTTTGGGTGAATCTTCAAAGGCAAAAAGTGAAGAGGAAGAGGATCATCCTCAGATTCCTCCACCTCCATCATCACCTCCTTCTCCTCCTTCTTCTTCAAGTTCAAGTTCTAAATCTAATGCAAAGAAACATGTTCATAAACATAAGAATGAAATGCCATTGTTAAAATTTGATGTTAAATTTGAGTTACCCATATATGATGGTGAAGTAAATGCAAAGAAACTTGACAATTGGATCAGGAAGATGGAGGTTTACTGCAGTGTGCAACAGATCAAGGATGAGGCCACCCAAATCAAGTTGGCATCTTTGAGACTTGCAGGTACAACTCTCATCTGGTGGCAAAGCAAGTTGCAAAATGGAACGCAACAAGTGGGTAATGTATTTCCATCATGGCAAAGCTTCATTTCTGCACTTAGGAAACAATTCTATCCTTCGGGTTATAAAGAAAAAACATTAATTGAATGGCAATCTTTAAAACTAAGAAAAGGACAAACAGTGCAAGAGTATACTGATGGCTTTCAAAAAATGGAATTGATATTAGATATCCCTTTACAAACACAAAAGACTCTTATAAAGTATATAGGAGGTTTACCTAGGCATATTAGAAACACTGTATTCATGTTTGGACCCACTAACCTTGATGAGGTTTCTGTTCAAGATACGTATATTGAAGCAGAAAGCAGGTGTGTCTGGGGAATCACCGTCTTCAAGGAAATAGGACAAGAGGAAATGGCATGGAAAGAATTCAAATGCAGTGACGAGGAAGGAAGGGAAGCCCTCTTGCAAGAATTGCAAGAAAGAGGGACATGATGAGGATAGATGTTGGCAGTTGCATCCCGAGAAGAGGCCAAAGTGGTTCAAGGAAAAGAAGGGAATGCAAATAGTGGCAACGACAACAAGACCCACAGACTTGGGATCAGATTCAGGTGATGAATCAAAGATCTCATTGGTTGGTATGATAGGTAAAATTGGTGAAGGCATTGATTGTAGAAGCAACTTGTTTCATATAAGGGTAATCATGCGACACACTAAGATAGACACATTAATCGACAATGGATCTCAATCTAATCTAATATCAGAAGAATTGGTTAAGCAATTGGGGTTAAAAACACAAGTACATCATAAGCCTTACACACTTAAATGGATAAGCAATCATCATCAAATGCACATAACAAAGCAATGCACAATCAAATTTGTGATTTCATCTAAGTATGTGGAAGAAGTAACATGTGATGTAGTTCCGTTAAGAGAATGTGGAATGGTCTTAGGTAGTCCATACATATATGATCGTAAGGCAATCTTCTACAGGACAAAGAATCAATATCAATTAACCAAAGCAGGTCAAGATTGTGTGGTTCATGCTCATCATGTTAAGGCAAATAAAACACTTCAAACAATGGAACAATTAAAGAATGTAGTGCAAGCAAGCAACAAACCAATAATTGTTTCAAATGAAGTAATCAATCTTAAGCAAGAACACGAAATGATTGTTGAATGGAAAATCAATCATAAGTTGCTTCAAGATAGGCTCATGTCATGCAAATATTACAAGTATATCAACTCATTTGCAGTCATCTTTTTGATGCTATCATTAGTAATGTTGTCTACATGGATGATAGTGGCTTCAGTAAGATGTAACAAACTTCAAATGGCTAACAATATGTTTTCAGTTGTCATGATTGTGTTACAGTTGATCTTGATGAGACAGGTGCATAGGAAAGAGTTCACAGACAGAGGACAAGCCGAGTGGCCTATCCCGAGCTTTTTGACTGGTCAGTAACCTTTTTGGGACCAAAAGGTCCTTTAGTGGGGAGGTGTGATCCATAATTGGATCCAAGAAACTGATAGGGCTCAAAAAGGCTAAAAAATGAAAGTTCTCATAATCAAACGAAACTAGTGCCATTGTGTCTGTCTCGTCACGCTGATTCTGGCCATATATTTACTTTCTCAAATGGACGTTGTATGAGAGAGTTATTGCACTCTGACCATTTTTCCAAACATGCAAAAAGTCAATAGTCAAAGAGTGACGTGGCACTTTCTGGAGGTGACACATGGCAGTGGCAGAAGTGACAAGTGGTAGCACAACAACAGGTGACTGGTCAGTGACAGGGATCCACCCAACAATTGACAAGTGGTAGTTTGTTGACGAATTGTTGGGTGCCACATGGCCCAGTCATGGGCTGCCACGTGACACCATGGGATTGGTCAATGGTTTCATATGGAAAAATGTTATGGATTCCATGGGGTTTGATCCCATGAGTCAACCCAAATCTTGACAAAGTCCCTCCACCAATGTACCCTTGTGTTTCTTGTTTAACAATGATCATGTTAGTTTAAATAAAGTGTACTAAAGTGAAAAGGGGCAAAAAGGGGGCTGGGGATAAGCCCCAGCCCATGGTCAAACTCCTGCACATGACCACAAACCAGCAAAGGATGGCGCTCCCTCTCATGTGTGCCCAAAAGATAAGCACCAGCCCCAGGATCCAAGGATATCCCATGAGACCAGGGGGGTGCACTCCAAAAGGGGCCTAGCCCAGCTAAGGCGTCCCTTTATTAGCCCCTGATCCCATACAGAGTGCCATAAGACCACGGGCGCACGCCTAGTTAGTGGCTTATCCCTTTTATTTGCATAAAATGGGTTTTTTACATTAGAAAATGTGATTTTTCAACATTTAGGCTTGTTAATGGAGATTATGGTCATTTTTGGGGGATATTGTGCTATTTTTGAGGCCATATTTTGGGAGGAAGTTGGGGAATGATAACCAACTTCAGATCTATATAAACCAGACCTATTTGAGGCCATGGAGGACAGTCAGAGAAGAGTTATGTTGAAGGGAAGCCAAGCCAAATCCATTTTTATGCAGGGAAGCTATTGAGGAGAAGACGCTTGTGGGCCATTTCTGCGAGCTCTGGTCATCCGTTTTGCGTGTCGTTTCTTCCACTGGGTTCTAGAGATCTGGAAGAACATGACCATATCATTCTTGTAGCCTAATGGAACTGTTGCATTGTACTTTTTGAGCTTTGAACATAAATAAAGAAGCCTCCCCCACTGAGACAAAGGCCCGGAGACGTAGGCAATTTTGTGTTGAACTTCGTTATCACTTCTCTTGTTAGGGTTTGTTGCTCCTATTGTTTCAGTTTAGATCTGTATTTTGTATTATGGTTGTGATATATTCTCTCATCTTCATGCTCTTTCATTTAACTTCATAAATGGTTAATTAACACATGCAATTAAAAACTCAACCACAGTCATTAAAAGATCTTTTCCGGATCAAGTGGTATCAGAGCTAGTTGACGTTTGGATTTGAGTTTTGCATGTTAACCAGGGAAAAGATGCAGCGTGGTGAAGGTGATATTGTTGCAAAGAATCCATTAATTGGATTGAGGAAGAGAGCTTCTCACGGCGAGAAGATGGGATCGGAAGAAGGGCTTTCTTAGGATGAGAAAGAGTTCCAGAAAACTTTCCTTGCTATGTCGAAGATGGTGAAAGTTTTGTATGAGGATTACTTGGAATGAAAGAGACCAGTTTTGGGTGAATCTTCAAAGGTAAAAAGTGAAGAGGAAGAGGATCATCCTCATATTCCTCCTTCACCTCCATCATCACCTCCTTCTTCTCCTTCTTCTTCAAGTTCAAGTTCTAAATCTAATGCAAAGAAACATGTTCATAAACATAAGAATGAAATGCCATTGTTAAAACTTGATGTTAAATTTGAGCTACCCATATATGATGGTGAAGTAAATGCAGAGAAACTTGACAATTAGATCAGGCAGATGGAGGTTTACTGCAGTGTGCAACAGATCAAGGATGAGGCCACCCAAATCAAGTTGGCATCTTTGAGACTTGCAGGTACAACTCTCATCTGGTGGCAAAGCAAGTTGCAAAATGGAACGCAACAAGTGGGTAATGTATTTACATCATGGAAAAGCTTCATTTCTGCACTTAGGAAACAATTCTATCCTTTAGGTTATAAAGAAAAAGCATTAATTGAATGGCAATCTTTAAAACTAAGAAAAGGACAAACAGTGCAAGAGTATATCGATGGATTTCGAAAAATGGCATTGATGTTAGATATCCCTTTACAAACACAAGAAACTCTTATGAAGTATATAGGAGGTTTACCTGTGCATATTAAACACTCTATTCATGTTTGGACCCACTAACCTTGATGAGGTTTTTGTTCAAGATACGTATATTGAAGCAGGAAAAGTAGGTGTGTCAGGGGAATCATCGTCTTCAAGAAAAGAGGACAAGAGGAAATGGCATTTAAAGAATTCAAATGCAGTGACAAGGAAGGAAGGGAAGCCCTCTTGCAAGCATTGCAAGAAAGAGGGACATGATGAGGATAGATGTTGGTAATTGCATCCCGAGAAGAGGCAAAAGTGGTTCAAGGAAAAGAAGGGAATGCAAACAGTGGCAACGACAACAAGACCCACAGACTTGGGATTGGATTCAGGTGATGAATCAAATATCTCATTGGTTGGTATGACAGGTAAAATTGGTGAAGGCATTGATTGTAGAAGCAACTTGTTTCATATAAGGGTAATCATGCGACACACTAAGATAGACACATTAATCGACAATGGATCTCAATCTAATCTAATCTCAGAAGAATTGGTTAAGCAATTGGGGTTAAAAACACAAGTACATCATAAGCCTTACACACTTAAATGAATAAGAAATCATCATCAAATGCACATAACAAAGCAGTGCACAATCAAATTTGCAATTTCATCTAAGTATGTGGACGAAATAACATGTGATGTAGTGTCGTTAAGAGAATGTGGAATTGTCTTAGGTAGTCCATACTTATATGATCGTAAGGCAATCTTCTACAGGACAAAGAATCAATATCAATTAAACAAAGCAGGTCAAGATTATGTGGTTCATGCTCATCATGTTAAGAAAAATAAAAGAATTCAAACAATGGAACAATTAAAGAAGGTAGTGAAAGCAAGAAACAAACCAATAATTGTTTCAAATGAAGTAATCGATCTTAAGCAAGAACAAGAAATGATTGTTAAATGAAAAATCAATCATAAGTTGCTTCAAGATAGGTTCATGTCATGCAAGTATTACAAGTATATCAGCTCATTTGCAGTCGTCTTTTTTATGCTATCATTAGTAATGTTGTCTACCTGGATGATAGTGGCTTCAGTAAGATGTAATAGGGTTCAAATGGCTAACAATATGTTGTCAGTTGTCATGATTGTGTTACAGTTGATCTTGATGAGACAGGTGCATGGGACAGAGTTCAGAGACAGAGGACAAGCCGGGTGGCCTATCCCAAGCTTGTTGATTGGTCAGTAACCTTTTGGGGACCAAAAGGTCCTTTAGTGGGGAGGTGTGATCCAGAATTGGATCCAAGAGACTGATAGGGTTCAAAAAGGCTCAAAAACGAAATTTCTCGGAATCAAATGAAACAAGTGCCATTGCATTCGTCTCGTCGCGCTGATTTCGGCCATATATTTACTTTCTCAAATGGACGCTGCATGAGAGAGTTATTGCACTCTGACCGTTTTTCCAAACAGGCAAAAAGTCATTAGTCAAAGAGTGACGTGGAACTTTCTGGAGGTGACACGTGGCAGTGGAAGAAGTGACAAGTGGCAGCACAGTAGCAGGTGACTGGTCAGTGACAGGGATCCACCCAACAATTGACAAGTGGCAGTTTGTTGACGAATTGTTGGGTGCCACATGGCCCAATCATGGGCTGCCACGTGGCACCATGGGATTGGTCAATGGGTTCATATGGAAAAATGTTATGGAGTCCATGGGGTTTGATCCCATGACCTCCTGGGTCAACCCAGATCTTGACAAAGTCCCTCCACCAATGCGCCCTTGTGTTTCTTGTTTAACAAGGATCACTTTAGTTTAAATAAAGTGTACTAAAGTGAAAAGGGGCAAAAAGGGGGATGGGGATAAGCCCCAACCCATGGTCAAACACCTGCACGTGACCAAAACCCAACAAAGGAGGGTGCTACCTCTCATGTGTGCCAAAAAGATAAGCACTAGCCCCAGGATCCAAGGATATCCCATGAGACCAGGGGGGCGCACTCCAAAAGGAGCCCACTCCAAAAGGGGCCTAGCCCAGCTAAGGCATCCTTTTATTAGCCCTTGATCCCATTCAGAGTGCCATAAGACTAGGGGGGGGCACCCAGTTAGGGGCTTATCCCTTTTATTTGCAAAAAATGGGTTTTTAACATTAGAAAATGTGATTTTTTAGTGATTTCCAGGCCTATTAATGGAGATTTTGGTCATTTTTGGGGGATATTGGGCTCTTTTTGAGGTCATATTTTGGGAGGAAGTTGGGGAATGATAACCAAATTCAGATCTATATAAACTAGGCCTGTTTGAGGCCATGGAGGAAATTCAATGTAGAGTTATGCTGAAGGGAAGCGAAGCCAAAGCCATTTTTATGCAGGGAAGTTGTTGAGGAGCAGACGCTTGTGAGCCATTTTTGGGAGCTCCGGTCATCTGTTTTGCATTCTGTTTCTTCTACTGGGTTCTAGAGATATGGAAGAACATGACCAGATCAGTCTTGTAGCCTAATGGCACTACTGTGATTTACATTTTGAGCTTTGAATAGAAATAAAGAAGCCTCCCCCACTAAGACAAAGGCCCGGAGACGTAGGCAATTTTGTGTCGAACTCCGTTATCACTTCTCTTGTTATGGTTTGTTGTTCTTATTGCTTCAGTTCAGATCTATATTTTGTATTATGGCTGTGATATAGTCTCTCATATTCATCCTCTTTCATTCAGCTTCATAAATGGTTAATTAACACATGGAATTAAAAACTCAACCACAGTCATTAAAAGATCTTTTCCGGATCAGTATCCCAAAGTGCACCCATACATGTTCAAAGAAAAAATTTGCTACTTCATGTCCCTTGATGGTATTTTTACAAGGCATGAGAATGCACATTTTGTTGAACCTATCAACTACCACAAATAAATAGCCATGTCCCTTTGTTGTGGTTGGTAACCCTCCCACAAAATCCATGGAAATTCTTTCTCAAGTTCGAGTGACTACAAGTAAGGGATGGTATAGAACTTTCTTCCTACTGTTGGGTTTGTTGGTACAATAAATTAAACATCCTCTAATATACCATGCTACATATTCTTGCATTCTAATCTAATACACATACCACTGTAAGTTGGTAACTGTCTTTCCAACACCAAAATGTCTTGCAAACTTGGAGGTGTGACCCTCTCTGATAAGCTGCAATCGTTCACCTATAGGAACACAAATATTGTCGAGATTGTAGAGTAAACCATTCTAGAAATTATAGTCACCTTTTCCATCACCTTCTTCTATATGAATTTTTCCATGTAGTTGTTGAAACACCTCCTTGAAGTCCTCATATTCTGTGCATGCCTCTTTGTATGCATAGCGGGTAAAACACTCCATGTGCATAAGAGTTCCCAAAATTGTAATCTTGGATGTGGGTAGTTGTGAAAGAATGTATGCCAACTTATTTATGTTACCCTTCTTATACTTGATGACTATATGAAATTATTGTAAAAACCCCATCCACTTGTAATGAATGGTTTTTTGTAGCTTACTCTAGACCTACAAATACTTTAGTGTTTCATGATCTGTGTGGATGATGGTCTCCTTTCCCATCAGATTTTGCTTCCACTTTTTGGAAGATTGTACCAAGTCATATAGATCCTTGTCAGAGGTAGGATAGTTGAGAATCACTCCATGAAAGACTTCATAATGATAGCATGTGGGCCTTCCTCCCCGCATCAGTACTACTCCCATGACATACCCACTTGCATCTGTCTCCACTTTGAAGGGATTCTGAAATTTTGGTAGCGTGAGCACCGATGCTTGATTGATATTTGTTTTCATCTCACAAAAGGCCTTAAGCCAATTCTTCCCCCACTGGAAACTCTTACCACTAGTTGTTATGGCATGGAGTGGTGCAACTATTGTTTAAAATGAAGCTATGAATTTCTGTAAGTATTGTGTTTCCAAAACAAAACTCCTAACTTTAGTGACATTTGTAGGAATTGGAAATTTCATGATGGATTCCATCTTTGAGGGATCTATATTGAGCTCCACTCCACCGATCACATACCCCAAATACACCAAATAATGCTGAGAAATTCACATTTCTTGAGATTGGCCAACAACTGGTGCCTTTTCAGAGTCTCTAACACATGGATAAGATGTGAGATGTGCTCCTCCTAGGTAGCTCTATAAAACAATGTATCATGCAAATAAACAATAATAAATAAATCTAGATAAGGGCATAAAACATCATTCATTTGTCTCATAAATGTAGCCACTGTATTGCATACACCGAATGGCATAACCAACCACTCATGCAAACCTTACCTTGTCTTGAAGTCAGTGTTCCAGGTATCTTCTTCTTTGACTCATACCTAGTGATATATTGATTTCAAATCCATCTTAGTGAAGTACTTGCATGCTATAACTGGTCCAACAGATCATCGATCTTATTATGATCCCAAGCCAATTTTTTTCTTGGAATGACTAAC
Organism: Picea engelmannii; assembly: GCA_009831015.1. Lineage (NCBI taxonomy): Eukaryota > Viridiplantae > Streptophyta > Pinopsida > Pinales > Pinaceae > Picea > Picea engelmannii. Next base: position 52,385 of record ML799595.1, read on the forward strand.
TAACCGCTGATTTGATTATTATTGGTGTGTATGCAGGTCGGCCATGAACATTTCGGCCTGATACAAATAGAGAAGAATATATGGAATAGATGGATTCAATAAAATTATAGAGATGCATACAAAATGCTCCCGAAGATACAAATCAAGCCTCCGAAAGGATGCAATAGAAGATGAGCGCTCAACTGCAAAACCAGGGTTTCAGCCTAACCCTCAAGCAAATGGTAAGGCCCTGCTGACTGTTGGTATGGCCTGTTGAAGACAATGGACACCAAGGGTTCGGCCATCCTGAAGATGAATACCTCCAAATGATGTCAAACTCCTCCCAATGATAGATCAAGGAAATGAGATCCTCCTCCTGAAGTATGAAGCTCAAACACTGAAGCGTCCTCCTCAAACGGCAGAAACCCTAGGATGGTACAACCCTCCTGAAACCCTGAATATGGCCAATAGTATGACCCAACTGAGTGTGGGCTCTGAATCATTTGAAACTCTCCCGAATAATAGTTCAGGCAACCAAAATCACTTGAGAGAAGTTTCAAGGTCAGATCTAGCCTATGGCCTTCTAGATTTGAGAAACACAGAATCACCAAGTCATACCCTTACTCCTGAAATCGTCCCAACTTGTAGATAAATGATAGGGAAGTGATAACTCCTCCAAGAATCCCTCAAACTAATGAGCAAGGGCTTGCAACCAAAACCCTAATGCTGGAAACCTCTCAAGCTTCTTCAATGTGCTGGATTGATCTCTTCCTCAACAAATGGTGTGCCCCTGCAAGAAAACCCTAACTGGTACGACCTTGCTGGTCCAACTGGTAGGAACTTGCTATTCCTCCTGAATAGATGTTGCCTGTAGAATGGTGTGGGTGGAGTATTTCATCCCTAAGACCAAGCTTAGAGCAAGGTGAGTGGAATATTTCACCACTGGATTGTTCACTAGGGTTTGTAATATCAAAACCCTCAAAACTGTATGCTCAAGAGCATCAACAAGCAAATACCAAAATCCATAATGGATGAGAGGTGCGCCCTAGCCTTCTCTTTATAATTTTCTTCTATTTCCCTATTGAGTTAAGTTAAACTCTAGGGTTAACTCTTAACTCAACTTGAAATGCTTCTATTTCTTCATTGAGTTATATTTTAACTCCTTTTACCTTTTTATTAAGTCAACTTAAGAATATAACCTTAGTTTGGTTGAATTTTTCCCTCAGTGTGAGACTATGGCCTAGTGGGGATGCCTAGGCCACTAAGTCTTCTCAAACCTCTTCATCAAGAGGTGGGGGACATTATAGTCTCCCCTACTAGAAATTGCTTTCCCTCAAGCAATTCCAAACATGGTTCCCATACCACTTGTTCATTCTCCCATGTGGCATCCTCAATGGGCAGATCCTTCCATCTGATCAGGTGCTCTTTGATGCTTCTTTTCCTGAGCCTCTTCTCCTGAACCTCTAGTATCTCTTTTGGAATCAAAACCAGTTACCCCTCTTCTTCCATGGGAGGTAGTACCTCAATAGGTGTGATGTGTTGGTCGATGGCCCTCTTCAGGTAGGACACATGGAAGACATTGTGTATCATGCTGCCTTGTGGAAGCTCCAGCTCATAAGATACGAACCCTATCTTCCTGCTGATCCTGTAGGTCTCAAAGAAACATGGTTGTAGATTCTTTTCTCCACTTATTTTTATAGAATATTTCCTATATGGTTGGAGCCTTAGATAGACTAAGTCACCAACCTCAAAATTACGATCAACCCTGTGCTTGTCTGCTTGGACCTTCTGTTGGTTCTGTTCTCTATGTAGATGATCCTTCAACTCTCTGAGGATGTCTTGGCTCTGTTGTACCCAATCCTGTACCATTGGTGCCCTACTGTCACCAAAAGAAAACTCTACAAAAGATAGTGGGTCATACCTGTATAAGGCCCTGAATGGTGTCATGCCTATGGACATGTGTTGGGTGGTGTTGTAGCAGTACTCTCCCAAATGAAACCATCTGACCCACGCTTTCTGCTGCCCTACTACATAATTATTGAGGTAGCCTTCTACCCACTTGTTGACTATCTCAATCTGTCCATCCATCTGCGGGTGATAGATGGTACTAGCGGTCAAGGTCGTATCAACCAGTCTGAACAACTCTTGCCAAAATGTACTCATGAGCCTGCTGTCCCTGTCACTGTCAATGGTCTTGGGTAGGCCATGCAACTTGAAAATCTACCTGAAAAACAATTTGGCCACCTGTGTTGCAATGAAGTCTGTGGCTATGGAGAAGAAGTGTGAAAACTTCGTCAACCTATCCACCACTACAAAAATGCAGTCCTTCCCCTGCGTCCTCGGAAACCTAGTGATGAAATCCATGGATATGTTTTCCCACTTGTGCTCTGGAATGGGTAAGGGTTGCAATAGTCTTGTTGGGTGAGTGTGCTCATCTTTGTTTTCTTGGCATGTAGTACACTCCTTGACATGATTTATTACATCCTCCTTGAGGCCCTTCCATGAGAACCTCTCTCTCACTTTCTTGTACGTCTTACTAATCCCTTGGTGCCATGCCATTGGTGAGTCATGACATGCCTACAACACCTTGGCCTTGAAGGTCGATCCAGGAACCAAAAGGATTCGGTCCTTGTAATAGATGAGGTCATTGATAATCCTGAAGTTATCATCATATACCTGTCCATCCAATAGCTGACAAGCAAACTGATCCTTTGCATACTCCATCACCAAGTGGTCCTTCTAATCAATTGATACACCTGTCATGGAAAAAATGGATGGCCTCCTAGACAATGCATCAACCACCATGTTGTTCTTCCCTTTGACAAATTCAATGTCAAAGTCATAGGCCTGTATTCTACTTACCCATTTCTATTGGCTTTCATTTAAGTCCTTCTGCTCCAATAGGTATTTAAGATTGTTATGATCTGATTTGACCACAAACCATGCACCTACCAGATATTACCAGAATTTGGCTAGTGTGTGCATGATAGCCAACATTTCTTTGTCATAAATGTTGTAGAGTAGCTCAGGACCCCTGAGTTTTCGGATCTCATAGGCAAGATGGTGCCTATTCTGCATCAGTACGACCCCTATGCCTTCTCCTGAGGCATCACACTCTAAGGTGAAAGGTAGGCTGAAATCTGGAAGAGCTAGGACTGGGCACATGCTCATCACCTTTTTCATTTTATCCATCGTAATTTGATATTCTTCACTCCATTTGAAGGCTCCCTTTTTCGTCAAATTGGTCAAGGGTGCACACAGATGAGAAAACCCTTTGACAAATTTCTTGTAGTAAGTGTACATGCCTAGAAATCCCCTTAGCTCTGTGAGTGTATCAGGGGTAGGCCACTCCATAATGGATTTTATTTTCTCCTCATGCACCTATACCCCCTTTGCTCCGATGATGTGTCCCAAGTAAATAAGTTATGTCATTCCAAACTCACATTTGGACTCCGTAGCATACAATGATTGTTCCTCCATTATAGACAGAATTTGGTCCACATGCCAAATGTGTTCCTCCCACGTCTTGTCGTAAATGAGAAAGTCATCAAAAAATACTAACAAGTTCTTCCTCAGTTGTTTGTTGAACACATGGTTCATGCAATATTGGAACGTAGCTGGGGCATTGGTTAACCCGAAGGAAATCACCAAGAACTCATAATGGTCGTAATGACACCTGAAAGCTGTTTTTGAATTGTCCTCCTACCTCATCTTGATTTGATGGTAGCCAAAACGAAGGTCAATCTTTGTGAAATAGACAAATCCATTTAGTTCATCTAGCAACTCATCAATCATGGGTATAGGGTACCTTTTTTTTATTGTCTTTTTATTCAAGGCCCGGAAGTCAATGCACATCCGCATCGTCCCATCTTTCTTCTTGACCAACACTATTGAAGAATAAAAAGGGCTAGAGCTTGGCCTGATGTGTCCCATGTCCAGAAGTTCTTTGATGGCTTTCTCTATATCATCTTTATACTTCTTTGGATGCCTATATGGTGTGGTGATGAATGGCTTAGCCCCTGCCTCTATCTCAATGATATGCTCAAACCCCCTGTCTGGTGGCACCCCTGGAGGAATCGGTCCAAACACTTTGTGGTGCTTGTCAAGGATCTCTTGGATCTCTGGGGTGTAGTGAACCTTACCCCACTCATCCACACGTGTTAAAATCCTACATTCAACTGCATATACAATCTCCTCTCTCCTGAATATGGCTTCCATCCTCTTGGCCGTAACTACCTTGGCAGAATTACCTGTCATGCCTTTGAGAACTACCTTTCGTCCACCCTCTTCTATAAAATACATCTCCATGGTCTTGTAGTTGGTGGTGATAGGCCCCAATGTGCTGAGCCACTGAACTCAAAGGATGATGTTAGTGTTCATAAGGTCCATCACATACACGTCCTGTACTAACTCATGCCTTCCCAATGTAAGCCTCATACCTGGAATGTACCTGTCACAAGGCATAGTGCTTCCAACTGCTACCTCCACCTTGAACCCTTCAAATACTACCGTGGTTATGTGCCCCCTCTTCAACAATGTTGATTCAATGAAGTTGTGAGAGGCTCCTCCATCAATCAATACTGATATCTTCTGCCACTGGAAGACTCCTCTCATCCTGAAGGTGTTGAATTTGGGTACCCCACTGATAGATGCCAAGGTGGCTTTCCACTTAGTCGTATTGTCTTGCTCTGTGATCACCTCCTCTGTTGTCTCTGTGGGTTCGACCTCCATGTTCTGAAGTTGGCCGTAATCTTCCTCCTCCTCATTGTCTAAGGTCACCTCTATGTAGTGCACTTCGCCACGGCCCATGCACTTGTGTGATGGGTTCCATGGTTCCTTACACGTGAAGAAGAGTTGATTCCTTCTCATTTCCCTCCTGGTGTTATCATCCATTCTACCATGGCCCCTGTCAAACCCCCTTATGTCACGTCCCCCCTAGTTCATTGGAGGTCTCTGGTCTCTTCCTCCGGTGTTAAGAGGTGGCCTAGGTACAAAATTTGGTTTGGCAACTGGTCCTAGGTCCCTTGTCATAACTATAGGAAAACCATAGGTAGTCTATTGAGAAAATAAACATTTGTAAAGTCATATAGTTCTTAGTGGTGATTCTCCTCATCAAGAATGGGAGGTTTTTAGCTAGTTTGAGCAATTATATGTAATCCATTCATAACCTAGGACTTAGGTTGCCAAATCGAAATGTTAATGGTTGCTCATATACAGGTATAGGAATCTCTTTGAAAGCACCCAGTGTCAATGGAAAACCATGATGGATTTGGGAATTACTACTATTTTCAATTTTACTATTTCCAGTAGAACTTTTGATTGAACTCTCTCTTTGATAGTCCTTGAGTGTATTTGAGCTAGTAGCACCTCAACTAGTTGGAAGTAAGGAAGTTGAAAGTGAGGTAGAAGAACAAAGATCCAAAGTAAGGATCTATGGTGCAATACATTGTGGTTTTTATAGCCTGGCATTTGGCAGTTGAAAAAGTACAAAACATTGGCAAAGGTGCACAAATAAGAGGTTACAAGTTGAAAAATATGTAACAAATTATGACAGATAGTTTCCATCTTCATATAGTGAACAATTTTCAGCTCACATTTCCAAGTTTGTTCCAAAGGAAAATGTTATCGATGAACATATATAATATAGATAATGTAATGAAACAACTTGTAAAAGGCCAATAATTTTATTGTTGGTGAAGTAATGATTCCCATAATTACCTTCCATAGACTGCACAAAATAGGAGCAAGAGTAGGATATTGACTTGGCTAGGTTTGAGGTGAGGAAATAACATTGAGTTGTCTCTACTCTACTCATGGATATATTTCTATACTGGCCTTTCCAAAATTTAGAAAGAACTACAATACTAAGCATTGGTTGTCATTTGGGATTGATCCTCTTATCCTATTATACRATTTCTAGATAGGTAGTTTTTTAGCCATGTAGCTAGGTATARTTTTTAGATCTRTTTCCARATAGGTTATCTTGGATTCCAAGTGTTTGTTTTTTCTTTAAATTCACTCTTAATGTTGTGGGGATTTATACCATTCACAAATTCTGCATGAAAAGAAGCAGTTTCCCATCTCCCTAGAAGACTTCTCTATGACTATCGATTTGTAAAATGTCATGGATATTCCACTAGAACAGTTTGTCACAACAGGTCTAATAAAATACTAAAATATTTACTATTAAGGTTATTTTTTCCTTTAGTTCTCCATAATATTAGTTATTAATTTTTTTGCTTATGCATGAAATAGATAAAATACAAAAAAAAAGAAAAATAGTAAAATACAATCACACCATCCACAAATAAACACAAGATATAGCTTCGAAAACCCAATATAGGAGAAATCCCAGCTAGAAGGTGAAGTTACTCTACTCTCTTTTCTCTAGTATAGAAATGATGCAAGTACAAAGAAAGAGGCACTCTTTGTGGAGTTTCCTTTGACCTTTGGACTATATGGCTGCTACAAAATCTCTCCTCCTCTCCTACAAAATATCTCCTACAAAATCGCATAATACCACTCTCAAATGTTTTTCTCAACTATGGAACAAAATGCAATGCAAAAGAATGGAACCCCTTCTCCTCCTAATGGGACGATATTTAACATAGCCTGATAGCCATCTAGGGGTAGGTTTTTGAATTCCTCAACCCTCAATTGTGATAGGGTTTCAGACCTTCCAGAATCTTCTTGAAATCACTTACGTTTATAGCCCCATATGTGTGAGTAACGGGGGATGACGTGGAATCCTCTCGTATCATGGTGGTCAACACGGTAGGTCAACTTGCAGAAGGAATAACTTTTGCATACGAGCTTTGATTGACATGCGTTTTGCACCGTTGGAAAGGTCTCAATGTGTAGAATAACGTTACGAGGTCTAAGCTATGTTGGGAAATTTTTAGCCCCCAAAAATGTCATTTGATGCCTCAAATGGCCCTAGAATTTTCTGGACCACAATTTTCCAAACTATGACCTACCACTAAAATGGATTTGCAAGATGATTCCTCCAATGTTTTTCACTCTTAAAGGATCGAGATAGATGAAAAACAATATTATGATCCAATCTGGATCATACCTTCCCATTTAGGGAGGATTTTGGTCCCTAAATCTTTACTAAATGAGGTGAGGAAATTTATCCTCTATCTTCTCCATGGAGTACCACTTTGCTTTTCTTGGAAGTTGTCCTGTCCACCCAATCTTCCAAAGGTCATGTTTCCCCTATCTTGCAGCTATGGACCACTTTTTCAAAACTGTGTCCTTTTCCAACTTTGCTTGAGCATATTATGCTAAGTCCTCCATGGAAGGTAGAATCTACTCCTCCTCCTGATCCAACATGGAAGGCTCATAGAGTTTGAGATTATCCACATTCACTAATGAGTATATGTGCATGTATGTGGGTAGATAAGTCTATAGGAATTATCTCCTATATTTTCCAATATCTCAAAAGGACCATACTACAGATCCTTGATCTTCTTACCAAGACCCTATAGCCTTCCTTACTCAGTTGTAACCATACTATGTCCCCCACTATAAATGTTCTCTTTGTTCTATGTTGGTCATTCCTAGCCTTGTCATTTTCCTGTAACTTCTTCAGTGTCTCTTGTACTTGCAAATGGATCTACTTGATCTTCTCAATATTTTTTTCTTTTCTTAATGCATCTCTTGTGAGGTCCTCCCTCACTCCTCTTTGTTGTTCATATACAACATCTAAGGGTGAAGGTGGAAAATATCCAAAGCAAGTTTCAAAAGGTGACTTCCCAGTAGAAGTGTGAACTGCTCTATTATAAGAGTATTGTATACAAATCAAATTTCCATCCCAGGTCTTCGGATGGTTCTGATTGTAACCCCTCAAAAGATGCACCAAAGTCTTGTTGACTACTTCTATCTACCCATTTGTCTGTGGATGGAATTTTGTAGATATATTAAACTTAGTGTTCATATTATCCCACAATGTAGTTAAAAATGCACTGAGAAATATGGTATCCCTATCTGAGATGATTCACCTTGGTATCTGATCAAGAATTGGATCCAAGAGACTTATAGGGCTAAAAAAGGCTCAAAAATGAAAGTTCTTGGAATCGAATGAAACTAGTGCCATTGCATCCATCTCGTCACTCTGATTCTGGCCATATATTTACTTTATCAAATGGACATTGTATGAGAGAGTTATTGCACTCTGACCATTTTTCCAAATAGGTAAAAAGTCAACAGTCAAAGAGTGACGTGGCACTTTATGGAGGTGATAGATGGCAATGGCAGAAGTGACAAGTGGCATCACAACAGCAGGTGACTAGTCAGTGACAGGGATCCACCCAACAGTTGACAAGTGGCAGTTTGTTGACGAATTGTTGGGTGCCACATGGCCCAGTCATGGGCTGCCACATGGCACCATGGGATTGGTCAATGGGTTCATATGGAAAAATGTTATGGAGTCCATGGGGTTTGATCCCATGACCTCCTGGGTCAACCCAAATCTTGACAAAGTCCCTCCACCAATGCGCCCTTGTGTTTCTTGTTTAATAAGAATCACTTTAGTTTAAATAAAGTGTACTAAAGTGAAAAGGGGCAAAAAGGGGGTTGGGGATAAGCCCCAACCCATAGTAAAATTACTGCACGTGACCACAACCCAACAAAGGAGGGCGCTCCCTCTCATGTGTGCCCAAAAGATAAGCACCATCCCCAGGATCCAGGGATATCCCATGAGACCAAGGGGGCGCACTACAAAAGGGGTCGAGCCCAGCTAAGGCATCCTTTTATTATCCCCTGATCCCATACAAAGTGCCATAAGACCAGGGGCGCGTGACCAGTTAGGGGCTTATCCCTTTTATTTGCAGAAAATGGGATTTTAACATTAGAAAATGTGATTTTTCAGTGATTTTCAGGCCTGTTAATGGAGATTTTGGTCATTTTTGGGGGATATTGGGCTCTTTTTTAGGCCAAATTTTGGGAGGAAGTTGGGGAATGATAACCAACTTCAGATATATATAAACCAAGCCTATTTGAGGCTATGGAAGACAGTCAGAGTAGAGTTATGATGAAGGGAAGCCAAGCCAAAGCCATTTTTATGCAGGGAAGCTTTTGAGGAGCAGATGCTTGCGAGCCATTTCTGGGAGCTCTGGTCATCTGTTTTGCGTGTTGTTTCTTTTGCTAGGTTCTAGAGATGTTGAATAACATGACCAGATCAGTCTTGTAGCCTAATGGAATTGTTGCGTTGTACTTTTTGAGCTTTGAACAGAAATAAAGAAGCCTCCCCCACTGAGACAAAGGCCCGGAGACGTAGGCAATTTTGTGTTGAACTCCGTTACCACTTCTCTTGTTATGGTTTTTTGTTCTTATTGCTTCAGTTCAGATCTGTATTTTGTATTATGGTTGTGATGTATTCTCTCATATTCATCCTCTTTCATTCAACTTCCTAAATGGTTAATTCACACATGCAATTAAAAACTCAACCACAGTCATTAAAAGATCTTTTCCAGATCAAGTGGTATCAGAGCTAGTTGACGTTTGGATTTGAGTTTTGCATGTTAACCAGGGAAAAGATATAGCGTGGTGAAGGTGAGATTGTTGCAGAGAATCCATTAATTGGATTGAGGAAGAGAGCTTCTCACAGTGAGAAGATGACATCGGAATAAGGGCTTTCATAGGATGAGAAAGAGTTCCGGAAAACTTTCCTTGCTATGTCGGATATGGTGAAAGTTTTGTACGAGGATTACTTGGAATGGAAGAGACAAGTTTTGGGTGAATCTTCAAAGGGAAAAAGTGAAGAGGAAGAGGATCATCCTCAGATTCCTCCTTCACCTCCATCATCACCTCCTTCTTCTCCTTCTTCTTCAAGTTCAAGTTCTAAATCTAATGAAAAGAAACATGTTCATAAACATAAGAATGAAATGCCATTGTTAAAATTTGATGTTAAATTTGAGTTACCCATATATGATGGTGAAGTAAATGCAGAGAAACTTGACAATTGGATCATGCAGATGGAGGTTTACTGCAGTGTGCAACAGATCAAGGATGAGGCCACCCAAATCAAGTTGGCATCTTTGAGACTTGCAGGTACAAATCTCATCTGGTGGCAAAGCAAGTTGCAAAATGGAGCGCAACAAGTGGGTAATGTATTTCCATCATGGCAAAGCTTCATTTCTACACTTAGGAAACAATTCTATCCTTTGGGTTATAAAGAAAAAACATTAATTGAATGGCAATCTTTAAAACTAAGAAAAGGACAAACAGTGCAAGAGTATACCGATGGCTTTCGAAAAATGGAATTGATGTTAGATATCCCTTTACAAACACAAGAAACTCTTATGAAGTATATAGGAGGTTTACCTGGGCATATTAGAAACACCGTATTCATGTTTGGACCCACTAACCTTGATGAGGTTTCTGTTCAAGCTACGTATATTGAAGCAGGAAAAGTAGGTGTGTCAAGGGAATCATCATCTTCAAGGAAAGAGGACAAGAGGAAATGGCATGGCAAGAATTCAAATGCAGTGACGAGGAAGGAAGGGAAGCCCTCTTGCAAGCATTGCAAGAAAGAGGGACATGATGAGGACAGTTGTTGGCAGTTGCATCCTGAGAAGAGGCCAAAGTGGTTCAAGGAAAAGAAGGGAATGCAAACAGTGGCAATGACAACAAGACCCATAGACTTGGGATCGGATTCAGGTGATGAATCAAAGATCTCATTGGTTGGTATGACAGGTAAAATTGGTGAAGGCATTGAGTATAGAAGCAACTTGTTTCATAGAAGGGTAATCATGCGACACACTAAGATAGACACATTAATCGACAATGGATCTCAATCTAATCTAATCTTAGAAGAATTCGTTAAGCAATTGGGGTTAAAAACAAAAGTACATCATAAGCCTTACACACTTAAATGGATAAGAAATCATCATCAAATGCACATAACAAAGCAATGCACAATCAAATTTGCAATTTCATCTAAGTATGTGGAAGAAGTAACATGTGATGTAGTTCCGTTAAGAGAATGTGGAATGGTCTTAGGTAGTCCATACTTATATGATCGTAAGGAAATCTTCTACAAGACAAAGAATCAATATCAATTAACCAAAGCAGGTCAAGATTATGTGGTTCATGCTCATCATGTTAAGGCAAATAAAACACTTCAAACAATGGAACAATTAAAGAAGGCAGTGCAAGAAAGCAACAAACCAATAATTGTTTCAAATGAAGTAATCGATCTTAAGAAAGAACAAGAAATGATTATTGAATGGAAAATCAATCATAAGTTGCTTCAAGATAGGCTCATGTCCTGCAAATATTACAAGTATATCAGCTCATTTGCAGTCATCTTTTTGATGCTATCATTAGTAATGTTGTCTACATGGATGATAGTGGCTTCAGTAAGATGTAACAAACTTCAAATGGCTAACAATATGTTGTCAGTTGTCATGATTATGTTACAGTTGATCTTGATGAGACAGGTGCATAGGAAAGAGTTCACAGAGAGAGGACAAGCCGAGTGGCCTATCCCGATATTTTTGACTGGTCAGTAACCTTTTTGGGACCAAAAGGTCCTTTAGTGGGGAGGTGTGATCCAGAATTGGATCCAAGAAACTGATAGGGCTAAAAAATGAAAGTTTTCATAATCGAACAAAACTAGTGCCATTGCATATGTCTCGTCACGCTGATTCTGGCCATATATTTACTTTCTCAAATGGACGTTGTATGAGAGAGTTATTTCACTCTGACCATTTTTCCAAACAGGCAAAAGGTTAACATTCAAAGAGTGACGTGGCACTTTCTGGAGGTGACACGTGGCAGTGGAAGAAGTGACAAGTGGCAACACAACAACAGGTGACTGGTCAGTGACAGGGATCCACCCAACATTTGACAAGTGGCAGTTTGTTGACGGATTGTTGGGTGCCACATGGCCCAGTCATGGGATTCCACGTGGCACCATGGGATTGGTCAATGGGTTCATATGGAAAAATTTTATGGAGTCCATGGGGTTTGATCCCATGACCTCCTGGGTCAACCCAAATCTTGACAAAGTCCCTCCACCAATGCGCCCTTGTGTTTCTTATTTAAAAATGATCACTTTAGTTTAAATAAAGTGTACTAAAGTGAAAAGGGGCAAAAAGGGGGTTGGGGATAAGCCCCAGCCCATGTTCAAACTCCTGCACGTGACCACAAACCAGCAAAAGAGGGTGCTACCTCTCATGTGCGCCCAAAAGATAAGCACCATCCCCAGGATCCAGGGATATCCCATGAGACCAGGGGGGCGCACTCCAAAAGGGGCCTAGCCAAGGTAAGGCATCCTTTTATTAGCCCCTGATCCCATACAGAGTGCCATAAGACCAGGGGTGCATGCCTAGTTAGGGTCTTATCCCTTTTATGTGCAATCAATTTCAACATATACATCGCGTATTAGTATTGGGCATGCACCACAAATTTTACTTTGTGCAGCCCCAATCTTTAGTGCGCACACCTGTGCACTATTATTTACTGTGTCGTTACAGTGTCACACCCTGCAATGTCTAAAATTTTATCTCACACACTTTCTCATTCTTAATTTTAGGTGTACCATGGCCATGCTATAATTCCAAACTCAACCACTTATAAGTTCGAATGTTTTCCTTAAAATAGAAACTCGGCCTATGAAAAATCAATGTTGAAACTGTAGCTTGGCTCATACAGGCTCAATGTTAAAACCATAGCTCATCCCATACATGCACAGTATTGAAACCATAGCTCGGCCCATACAGGCTCAGTTTTGAAACTGTATCTCTGATACCACAATGTAACGTCCCCAATCAACCAAGCTAGGTCATGTCACTACAACCTCAACTTTTGATGATCTGTAACATTCCCATTACAAAAATGATTCTGATACCATACTGTAACATTACCCAACTTACTATTGAGAAATGCTACTCCAAAATCAACTACACATATTCTACTCTAAAACACTATTATGCACAGTATCAATTGAAGTAATGCACTCAACCTCAAGTTGAGTCGCCCCACACTAGGTTTATTGTTTTTACATAACTTAAAACATAGAAGAAGTAACTCAATACAACTGCACACAAGCAAACTGAACACAAAACAATACTTTGCAAGCAACCATTTTGTCATCACATACCAATTATAATGTTCCTTGTGTGTGGGGTATAATTCCCTATACGCACAAATGAATTCCAGCCTCATGTGAACACAGACTAGTTTCCCGCGCACACGACCATTCAAGCCCTGCTTAGGAGATTCATGACCAAAATCATAAAGATAACTTAACAAGAAAGAATATCAACATTCATCATAGTCATGAACATCTACAAATACAAGCTATAAGCACCATACTTACATGTGCAAGAAACATTAAAGAGAATAACAACAACTACTTATATGCGAAAAAATACAAGAATTAAACCATATCAAACATTGATAAATAAGCACACAGTAAATGAGACAAGCACATAAAGAACACTTATCTTTTATGAAAGTCACCAACTGCATGCAGAACTTGAATGTTCCTTCTAGCCGTAGACTCTATTTCTTATATACTTTCATCAATAGGTCACCCCCGAGCTGCGGCTTAACTCCAATAGGGAAAAATAGGTTCCTAGTGATAGGCTAAGATCTTATACTCAAATGAATTACTCAATCCAAGGTGCCATTGTTGCAACTAGTCTACAATATCTCTTTCCCCATGCACCTGTCACAGCCAAGGAAGTGTGCCCCTTCTCTACTCAACAATCCCTTGACTACCCCACTTCCCTTCTAGGGTTCCTAGCAACATGTCAGACAAGAATTCTCTGAGCCCTGCAACTAATTCCAAGCTCACTAGGGAACAATTCCCAGTAAAACTCTCACCTGGAGAGAATTCTCATGAGCTTGACAACCCACCACTTTGACAACAAATCTCTCACCTAGAGAGACTGCTCATAGGCCTGACAACCCACCTCTTCGACAACAAAACTATTGTTACAAAACAGAAAACCCCTTACAAGCTCTTCTCTCTGAAGATGAGGTAATAGTCGGATTTTCCCCAGATAGTCCGACCCCTTCTACTCACAAGAAAGTGAATAATCCCCAAAAATGAGTTCTCCTCCAAAAATACACTATGGCCAGCAATATATATTGCATGCCTTAAACTCGAGACTTTTCACCTTCAAAAGTAGCTTAAGCCACTTGGTGACTCATTCCCTACCTCGAGAACTTAGGATAAATAAATATCCATAACTTACACTTTTTCGAAAATATTATCAAAATATTTCCTAGGACTTAAGTCCACCACCATTTCCCATTTTCCAGTGGATTTCACCCCTCATCTCTTTTCTTCTAATATGTTTGTGCACAATAATGTAATATTATATTAATAACTTGATTATGATTACTTTTACATGGATAGGTGCATTGGCCTATCTACATCCCAGCTCACCAGCCTCATAATCACAAAGGTTGTTTGGCATCTCTCTCTCTCTCTCTCTCTCTCTCTCTCTCTCTCTCTATATATATATATATATATATATATATATATATATATATATATAAACCAGCTGTATGTGTACTTGCAAGTAATTCATGCACACTTACTCAAGTGCGCACAACACTGTGAAACGTGTGCACCATTCCTTTGATGTGCCATCCCACACACATACTTAGGTATGCGTATCACTATTAAATGTGTGCAAACTTGCTTTGATAACAATTATTTAGTCACTTACCTAGGTGCCAACAACTCACCAGCCTATAAGTACATTTACATTTACAATTGGTACCAACAACTCACCAACCTATATGTACAATTACAAAGGGTCCGGATTAGGGACATTACAATAGCATCCAACCAGGAAGATCGAAGGATTGATCTTGATGTTTATAGTTCTTTGTTATCTTTCAATTTGTATTCATCAGGTGACCCATTATCAAAGGATGGGAGAGTGTAAAATGATCCAAGGGGATCTTGGGTCATGGATCAATGTTAGTGACAAAGAACTAGGAGCATGTAGCTCTAAAGTTTAAGCAGCTCAGAGGGAGTCACCCTTCAGGTTCAGGTGGGAAGGAGAATCCTTCCAAGTCTGTCAAGAAGGATTCATGGTTAGATATGACCATGCAATATGATTAGGAGAAGGAGACTTCTAGGAGCATGATCAAAGAGGACTATTCAAAGATAAGTTAGAGCATGATGGCATGGATAGCTTCTGTGTCAAAGGGAGAATCCAATCAGGTGGATTGGAGAGCATACATGGTAGTGGATATGGTAGAGAAGATAGATTAAACTCCAAGTGGGAGAAGTACCTTCCTCGTTAATAGGGAGTGTTGATGTTAGTGGTAGATTCATACAGGTACTTTCGCATTGGCATGTGTCTAGCATGTTGAATTCATCGAAAACCTTCTAGTCTTGAGTTTACTTTAGTTAAAAGGAATTAATTAAATTAAAAGTGATTTTATTAGTTAATTGACTTATTTAAGGAAAGTGATAAAAGTAATTAGCATGTAATCTTAGCATGTAAATATCAAGTGGGTGAGAGAAGTAATCTCAACCATCAATCACTTTGGACATTAGGTTTATATTATAACTCACAATTATAAAAGAAAGGCTAGGGTGAAGGAGGAAGATACTTGTGTGACACACACTTGTGAGATACTTTGGTGAGAGATTAAGGTCAAGACTTTTGGTGAAAGACCAAGGTAGAGGATATCAAAGGACATTTTCTAGTGTGAGGAGTGTAGAAGGAAATAATGACTTTGGATTACACGAGAGTGAGGAGGTCTCATTGGTTGGGTGAAGATATTTCATCCAAGTGTTGATATAGAGAGGGTTGGATCACGAAGGACAGTGATTCCAGATCTTGGATAGGTGGAGAAGGACTCTCATCTAGAGGTCATGCAGGTCAATGAGAATAGAGAGAAGTGGCAGTCATAGGTGGGTTTTAGTTGATAGAATCTAGAGGAAACCTTATTTCCCTACGGAAGTTGTCATATATATTTTTTGTACATGTATGTGGTCTCAGTGGAGACAGTTGTGTGTGTCCACGGGTTTGTTGAAGGAAAGGCACATACACCTCGAGAAATGTGCAAGTATGGGGTCGTACAGTAACATAGACATTGCCAAGTTTTTCTGCAGTGCATATTCTCTTAGTGGGCCATTTTGCCTGTTATAGGAGCCCTGATTCGACCTTAATAAAAGAATATAAGTACGTGTTTTAACTCCGAGGTTTTTCCAGGGGTTTATACCATAAAATATTGGTGTCTTGTGTGTGATATTTTGGTTTCCTAGTTTATGCTTCCGCTGTATGTTTAGTTGATTACTCAGCTATGATTTGAGTAGATAAAGTGATTTTATTTTGAGCTAACTTTCAGGTGTTGGGTTGAAGTGGTTAAATATCAACATATACTAAGGTTGAGAATTCTTTGTCTATTCTTAGGGAACAATAATACAACCATTTTCCACAATCAGAACAAAAGAAGACAATCAAGAAGATGAATCTTGAGGATGGGATGATATTCGATGAGTTCGTAGAAATTAAAAAGGCATATCACACCCATTTTTAGGCCTTATATACCTAATAAGAAGATGTTGATCTGAATTATATTCAAGCTATGCTTTGCAACATTCCCAAACTGATCATTGAAGATGAAAATGAAGAGCTAAGGAAGGAGATAGAGGAAATTGATATAATTAAAGCATCATGGAGGCTAGATCCTTACAAGTTCCTAGGGCCAGATGGATTTTCAATCCATTTTTATCACTTTTCCTAGCCCATCATCAAGAAATAATTGAAATGTGTGATGTCTCAATCTCAAAAAAATATCAAATTAGGGGGAAACACCAATACCTCCTTCTTAGCACTTATCCCCAAAGAAGTTAGATTAGAGAAATTTTGAGGTAAAAAATGGGCCTCAAAACAAAAAATGTTCTATCAACATAAACTTTAAAAGAACCAATAGGATTCAAAATGATGATGTCAACCATAAGGGTAAATAGTTTTGGAGGGA
>ML799595.1:81517-97284 GCA_009831015.1 Picea engelmannii
CACCCATTTTAAAATTTACCAAGCATTGTTTTGTAACACATACCTGGTGTCCTTTCTGAAGCCACGTCACTTTGTATGGACTCGGGTGCTTGTTCGTTTTCAGCTCCAGTTTCTCCACCATCTCGGTCGAAACGAGATTATCTATGCTCCCACTGTCCACTATAACCTTGCATTTCCAGGCCTTGGTCTTGCAAGTCGTCCGGAACAGTATGCACCTTTGCGCTGAGCTATCCACCTCTTTCTCAGGTTTCAAGAGAGCCTTGTGCACTGTCAGTGACTCCCCACTCCCAGTGTCTTCATCCTCCACGTCACGCCTCTGCGCCTCAGCGACGTGAGTTTCACTGCTGTCCATTTTTCTGTCTGGACAGTCAACGGCCTTGTGTCCGTCTTTACCACACATGAAACATGTGATAACTCCTCCTCGACCTCTGCCTCTACCTCGGGTACGAGGAAATGTATTGGCATCAGTGTAATCTCCTTGCTGATCCGGTCGCTGCCTCCTCGGCTCAAAATTTTGCTGTCTCTGTTCAATTTGTGGCTGCCTCTGCTGTGAGGTTCCACCTTTCTCAGCTTTACCCTGAGGTCTCTTCCAATCCTCCTTGGGATTCTGTGTTCTCTCTTGAGCAACAGCTTTTCCTCTGGGCTGACTTCTGCCTCGCCCTTGTTGACCTTGTCTGCGGCTCAGCTTTTCTTCGGCTTTTAGAGCCACCTGGTACGCATCCTCAATAGTGTGGATGGTGACCATGCTCAATTCATCCTGAATGTCATACCCGAGGCCATTCAGGTATCTCGCCACCTTTTCGTCATCACTCTCCCGATGACTAGCTCGAATGTTGAGCCTATAGAATTCTTCGGTGTACTCCTTCACCGTCATCAGTTTCTGTCTCAGGTTCTGCATGCGCCTGAATAGAGTGATCTGGTAATCCCTTGGAATGAACTTCGCCTTCATCTTGGCGATCATCCGATCCCAGCTTTGACCTTTTGTTTGCCTTTGGAACGCTTGTCTGCCTGCAGCTCATCCCACCATAAGTCCGCATGTCCTTTCAGCTTCGTGACGGCATGCCTTACCTTCTTGTCCTCTTCGATATCCTCATAATCGAAGTAGGTGTCGAGTGCTCGGACCCAATCCAACAACTCTTCTGCATCCAGGCTTCCCTCGTAAGCTGGAATGTCCATCCTCACCTTGGCGCTCATCCTGGCGATAGCCTTGATTAATCGCTCATTGGCTTCATCTTCTGCTGCAACTCCACCTTGCGGCACAACGTCAGCTTCGCCTTCGGAGTCACTCAGATCTCCTGTATTTTCTATGCGCCTCTGCGCTGCTTCCATATCTTCCATTCTAGCACGAAGATTTCGTATTTCTCTCTCCATTTCTATATTCTGTCCATGACTGCTTCTTTCCCTGGACACTTCCCTCTCCCCCTCTGGATCGGGTGATTGCCTACCTCTTCTCGGCGGCATTACGTCTTCTCTTCCTCTCTGCTACAGAAAACAGATAAATCTTAGCTCTGATACCACCCTGGCGCAACCTGCCCCTCACTGAGCAAGCCGCTCACACCAGGACCTTCTTCACACACGGGCCCGAAGAGTCTGAGCTCTTCCAACTCCCCTTGGGAGTCACAGGTCACCCACAATAACCCCTCGGAAATCTCCCCTCCTTCGGAAATTGGGATATCGTGACTCGGGAATTTGCAGTTCACGCGAACACAATTCACATGCAAAACAAAACCCCGAACCCCGATGGTCAGCGGGTCAACGTTCTTTCCCTATCGGGGATTTCTCTATCGGGAAATCGGCGGTTTTGGTGTCGCGCGTCTTATGCAACACAGAACCCCGGACCCCGAACTCCGACAGCCCGCCACCTGTCAGCACCTCTGGTGCGGCCTACGCCTTGACACCTGTATCCCTCTCGTTCGATCGGGAAATCGCGATTCGGGAATTCGCGTTTCCTGATGCACAAGGCCACGACCCTTACAAAACCCTGAATCCCAACTCCTCAGGATCCTGCGCCACATGTACCCTCTTTGATCAATGGCTCAGATCGATTCGGGGAATCGCAACTCGCGATTTCTCGAGGTGTAAACTCTTACCTCGTTAACTCCCGAACTCCGAACCTCCGAAATCCGATGGACCTTTATCCTTCCCTGTCTGTTCCTGTGGGTTATTCCCCGCGCAACTCCTCCACGATCTGACGGTCCTCGGGATTTCGCAAAACTTCACCTGGATCACAAGTCGTCGATTCTCTTCCTCTTGAGAATCCTTCGGCTTCCAATCTTTTCCTTGGTTCAATCTCTCCCTGGCCTGTTCCTGAGATGCTTGCAAGGAACTATCCCTCCTGAGCTTTGTCTTTCTCTGACTCCTTCAGAGATTTCTCCCGTTCTTCCCGTGCTCGACTTCCAACCGCTCTCAAAGCGTTGGAGCCGTCTAGACCTGTGCAATCCTGCTAACGCGGTCCAGTCCTCTTTCTCTTAGACTCGACTCTGAGACTTCCATTCGACCTGCACTCACCTGCACGGTTCGAATAACCCAACTCAACTCTGGGAAAAACAAGAACAAAAGTTCAACTGTTAGCCTCCTCGACGCACTCTATGCAGAGGAATTCGACTGCACTCTATGCAGGAATCTCCTGGCTCAAACAGAGAAACAATTGGAACTCATTCCCTCATTCTCTCAGGTTTCTAACCTGATACGCAATCACATACGCAACATATAGAAGATAAGCATAAAAAGAAGCAAACATGCATAAGCATAATATCAACAACACGCAGAGATCAAACACGTCCATAGAATTGAATCAAAGTCTTTCCTATTAATTCAATGTCTGTACATGGAGGTTCTTCACAAGCTCTCTGCTCTACTCTTCCGCTCTCTATACTAATGTTGCATAATCTAAATTCTCTAATGATACAATCGTCCAAGGGAGGGTGTCTATACTCCGTTTTCCCTCTCGAAAGCTAAAACTGTCTAATCTACAGTTAATTCCTATCTACCACCATTAAACTATTAAATGCCTTCCTATCTATAATATATTACAAGTGCGCCCAGCTTTGAATGCCTTCATTTAAATGACGACGCAACAAATCTCCAAAGTGGTTCAAAAATCGTATGTGTTGGCGCTGTCCAGCTGTTCCTTTGCCTCCGTGCGCTGGCTCGCTTGATCAAAATGTGGATGCTCCTGCATCAATTTTCATCCCAGGTCTTCATATGGTTCTAATTGTAACCCCTCAAAAAATGCACCAAAGTCTTGTTGACTACTTCTATCTACCCATTTGTCTGTGGATGGAATTTTGTATATATATTAAAATTAGTGTCCATATTATCCCACAATGTAGTTCAAAATGCACTAAGAAATATGGTATCCCTATCTGAGATGATTCACCTTGGTATCCCAAAGTGCACCCAGACATGTTCAAAGAAAAAATTGTCTACTTCATGTCCCTTGATGGTATTTTTACAAGGCATGATAATGCACATTTTGTTAAACCTATCAGCTACCACAAATAAATATCCATGTCCCTTTTGTGTGGTTGGTAACCCTCCCACAAAATCCATGGAAATGCTTTCTCAAGGTCGAGTGACTAGAAGTAAGGGATGGTATAGACCTTTCTTCCTATTGTTGGGTTTGTTGGCACAATAAAGTACACATCCTCTAATATACCATGCTACATATTCTTGCATTTTGATCCAATACACATACCACTGTAAGTTGGTGACTGTCTTTCCAACACCAAAATGTCTTGCAACCTTGGAGGTGTGACCCTCTCTGATAAGTTGCAATCGTTCACCTATAGGAACACAAATCTTGTTGAGATTGTAGAGTAAACCATTCTAGAAATTATAGTCACCTTTTCCATCACCTTCTTCTATATGAATTTTTCCATGTAGTTGTTGAAACACCTCCTTGAAGTCCTCATATTTTGTGCATGCCTCTTTGTATGCATAATGGGTAAAACACTCCATGTACATAAGAGTTCCCAAATTTGTAATCTTGGATGTGGGTAGTTGTGAAAGAATGTATGCCAACTTATTTATGTTACCCTTCTTATACTTTATGACTATATGAAATTATTGTAAAAACCCCATCCACTTGTAATGAATGGTTTTTTGTAGCTTACTCTAGACCTACAAATACTTTAGTGTTTGGTGATCTATGTGGATGATGGTCGCCTTTCCCATCAGATTTTGCTTCCACTTTTTGGAAACTTGTACCAATTCATATAGATCCTTGTCATAGGTAGGATAGTTGAGAATCACTCCATGAAATACTTCATAATGATAGCATGTGGGCCTTCCTCCCCGCATCAGTACTTCTCCCATGGCATACCCACTTGCATCTATCTCCACTTTGAAGGGATTCTGAAATTTTGGTAGTGTGAACACTAGTGCTTGATTGATCTTTATTTTCATCTCACCAAAGGCCTTCAGCCAATTCTTCCCCCACTGGAAACTCTTACCACTAGTTTTTATGGCATGGAGTGGTGCAACTATTGTTTAAAATGAAGCTATGAACTTCTGTAAGTATTTTGTTTCCCCAACAAAACTCCTAACTTTAGTGACATTTGTAGGAATTGGAAATTTCATGATGGAGTCCATCTTTGAGGGATCTATCTTGAGCTCCACTCCATCGATCACATACCCCAAATACACCAAATACTGCTGAGAAATTCACATTTCTTGAGATTGGCCCACAACTAGTGCCTTTTCAGAGTCTCTAACACATGGATAAGATGTGAGATGTGCTCCTCCTAGGTAGCTCTATAAACCAATGTATCATCCAAATAAACAATAATAAATGAATCTAGATAAGGGCATAAAACATCATTCATTTGTCTCATAAATGTAGTCAGTGCATTGCATACACCGAATGGCATAACCAACCACTCATGCAAACCTTACCTTGTCTTGAAGTCAATGTTCTAGGTATCTTCTTCTTTGACTCATACCTGGTGATATCTTGATTTCAAATCCATCTTAGTGAAGTACTTGGCATGCTACAACTGTTCCAACAAATCATCCATCTTGTAATGATACCAAGCCAATTTTTTGCTTGGAATCACTAACTAACCATTGATTTGATTATTGTTGTTGTGTATGCAGGTTGGCCATGAACATTTCAGCCTGATACAAATAGAGAAGTAGATATGGAATAGATGGCTTCAATACAACAATATATTTGCATACAAAATGCTCTCAGAGATACAAATCAAGCCCCCCAAAGGCTGCAATAGAAGATGAACGCTCAACTGCAAAACCAAGGTTTCAGTCTAACCCTCAAGCAACTGGTACAACCCTGTTGACTGTTGGTACGGCCTACTGAAGACAATGGACAAAAAGGGTTTGACCCTCCTAAATATGAAGACCTCCAAATGATGTTGAACTCCTCCCAATGATAGATCAAGGCAATGGGAGCCTCCTCCTGAAGTATGGAGCTCAAACACTGAAGCTTCCTCCTCAAACTACAGAAACCCTAGGATGGTACGACCCTCCTGAAACCCTGAATATGGCCAATAGTATGACCAAGATGAGTGTGGGCTTTTAATCATCTGAAACTCTCACGAATGATAGATCGGCCAGCCACAAGCACTTGAGATAAGTTTCAAGGTCAAATCTAGCTTATGGCCTTCTAGATCTGGGAAATACTGAATCACCAAGTCATACCCTTACTCCTGAAATCGTCCCAACCTACAGATAAATGATAGGGACGTGATAACTCCTCCAAGAATCCCTCAAATTGATGAGCAATGGCTTGCAAGAAAAACCCTAATGCTGGAAACCTCCCAAGCTTCTTCAATATGTTGGATCGAGCTCTTCCTCAACAAATGGTGCGCCCCTGCAAGAAAACCCTAACTGGTACGGCCCTGGTGGTTCAACTGGTATGACCTTGCTAGTCCTCCTGAATAGATGTTTCCTGTAGATTGGTGTGGGTGGAGTATTTCATCCCTTAGACCAAGCTTGGAGCAAGGTGAGTGGAATCTTTCACCACTGAATTTCTCACTAGGGTTTGTAATATCAAAACGCTCAAAATTGTATGCTCAAGAGAATCAACAAGCAAATACCAAAATCCAAAATGGATGAGAGGTGCACCCTAGCCTTCTCTTTATACTTTTCTTCTATTTCCCTATTGAGTTAAGTTAAACCCTAGGGTTAACTCTTAACTCAACCTCCAATGCTTCTATTTCTTCATTGAGTTATATTTTAACTCCTTTTACCTTTTTATTAAGTCAACTTAAGAATATAACCTTAGTTTGGTTGAATTTTCTCCTCAGTGTGAGACAATGGCCTAGTGGGGATGCCTAGGCCACTAAGTCTTCTCGAACCTCTTCATCAAGAGGTGGGGGACATTACAGTCTCCCCTGATAGAAATTGCTTGCCCTCAAGAAATTCCAAACATGTTTCCCGTACCACTTGTTCATTCTCCCACGTGGCATCCTCAATGGGTAGATCCTTCCATCTGATCTGGTACTATTTGTTGCTTCTTTTCCTGAGCCTCTTCTCCTAAACCTCTAGTATCTCTTCCGGAATCAAAACTAGTTACCCCTCTTCGCCCATGGGAGGTAGTACCTCAATAGGTGTGATGTGTTGGCTGATGGCCCTCTTCAGGTAGGAAACATGGAAGACATTGCGTATCATGCTACATTGCGGAAGCTCTAGCTCGTAAGCTACGAACCCTATCTTCCTGCTGATCCTGTAGGTCCCAAAGAAACATGGTTGTAGCTTCTTCGCACCACTTCTTTTTATAGAATCTTTCCTATATGGTTGGAGCCTTAGATAGACTAAGTCACCAACCTCAAAATTACGATTAACCCTGTGCTTATCTGCTTGGACCTTCTGCTGGTTCTGTGCTCTATGTAGATGATCCTTCATCTCTCTGAGGATGTCTTAGCTTTGCTGTACCCAATCCTGTACCATTGGTGCCCTGCTATCACCAAAAGCAATCTCTACAAAAGATAGTGGTTCATAGTTGTATAAGGCCCTGAATGGTGTCATTCCTATGGACACGTGTTGGGTGGTGTTGTAGTAGTACTCTCCCAAATGAAACCATCTGACCCACACTTTTTGCTGCCCTACTACATAATTCTTGAGGTAGCCTTCTACCCACTTGTTGACTATCTCGGTCTGTCCATCTGTCTGCGAGTGATAGATGGTACTAGGGGTCAAGGCCGTACCAACCAATCTGAACATTTCCTACCAAAATGTACTCATGAACCTATTTTCCCTGTCACTAACAATGGTCTTGGGTAGGCCGTGCAACTTGAAAATCTAACTGAAAAATAATTCGGCCACCTGTGCTGCACTCAAGTCTATGGCTATGGAGAAGAAGTGTGCAAACTTTTTCAACCTATCCACCACTACAAAAATGCAGTCCTTCCCCTGTGTCCTCGACAACCTAGTGATAAAATCCATGGATATGCTTTCCCACTTGTGCTCTGGAATGGTTAAGGGTTGCAGTAGTCTTGTTGGGTGAGTGTGCTCATCTTTGTTTTCATGGCATGTAGTACACTCCTTGACATGCTTTATTACATCCTCCTTGAGGCACTTCCATGAGAACCTCTCTCTCACTTGTCTGTACGTCTTACTAATGCCTTGGTGCCATGCCATTGGTGAGTCATGACATGCTTGCAACACCTTGGCCTTGAAGGCTGATCCAGGAACCAAAAAGATTTGGTCCTTGTAATAGATGAGGTCATTGATAATCCTGAAGTTATAATCCTGTACCTGTCCATCCAATAGTTGACAAGCGAGTTGATCCTTTCCATACTCCATCACCAAGTGGTCCTTCTAGTCAACTGATACACCTGTCATGGAAAAAATGGATGGCCTTCTGGACAATGCATCAACCACCACGTTGTTCTTTCCTTTGACAAATTCAATGTCAAAGTCATAGGCCTGTATTCTGCTTACCCATTTCTGTTGGCTTTCATTTAATTCCTTCTTCTCCAATAGGTATTTAAGACTGTTATGATCTGATTTGACCACAAACCATGCACCTACCAGATATTACTGGAATTTGGCTAGTGTGTGCATAATAGACAACATTTCTTTGTCATAAATGTTGTAGAGTAGCTCAGGACCCCTGAGTTTTTGGCTCTCATAGGCAAGACGGTGCCTATTCTGCATCAATATGGCCCCTATGCCTTCTCCTAAGGCATCACACTCCAAGGTGAAAGGTAGGCCGAAATTTGAATGAGCTAGGACTAGGCACGTGCTCATCACCTTTTTCATTTTATCCATCGTAATTTCATCTTCTTCACTCCATTTGAAGGATCCCTTCTCGTCAAATCGGTCAAGGGTGCACACAGCTGAGAAAATTCTTTGACAAATTTCCTATAGTAAGTGCACATGCCTAGAAATTCCCTTAGCTCTATGAGTGTATTAGGGGTAGGCCACTCCATAATGGCTTTTATTTTCTCTTGATGCACCTATACCCCCTTTGTTCTGATGATGTGTCCCAAGTAAAGAACTTTTGTCATTCCAAACTCACATTTGGACTCCTTAGCATACAATGATTGTTCCTCCATTATAGACATAATTTTGTCCACATGTCAAAGGTGTTCCTCCCACGTCTTGCCGTAAATGAGAAAGTCATCAAAAATACTAACAAGTGCTTCCTTAGTTGTTTGTTGAACACATGGTTCATGCAATATTGAAATGTAGATGGGACATTGGTTAACCCGAAGGAAATCACCAAGAACTCATAATGGTCGTAATGACACCTGAAAGTTGTTTTTGAATTGTCCTCCTCCCTCATCTTGATTTGATGGTAGCCATAATGAAGGTCAATGTTTTTGAAATAGACAACTCCATTTAGTTCGTCTAGCAACTTATCAATCATGGGTATAGGGTACCTACTTTTTATTGTCTTTTTATTCAAGGCCCAGAAGTCATTGCACATCTGCATCGTCCCATCTTTCTTCTTGACCAACACTACTAAAGAAGCAAAAGGGCCAGAGCTTGGCCTGATGTGTCCCATGTCCAAAAGTTATTTAATGGCTTTCTCTATCTCGTCTTTATACTTCTTTGGATGCCTATATGGTGTGGTGATGAATGGCTTAGCCCCTGCCTCTAGCTTAATGATATGCTCAAACCCCCTGTCTAGTGGCACCCCTAGAGGAATCAGTCCAAACACTTTGTGGTGCTTGTCAAGGATCTCTTGGATCTATGGGGTGTAGTGAACCTTACCCCGCTCATCCACACATGTTAAAATCCTACATTCAGTTGCATATACAATTTCCTCTCTCCTGAAGATGGCTTCCATCCTCTTGGTCGTAACTACCTTGGCAGAATTACCTATCATGCCTCTGAGAACTACCTTTCGTCCACCCTCTTCTGTAAAAGACATCTCCATGGTATTGTAGTTTGTGGTGATAGGCCCCAATGTCCTGAGCCACTGAACTCCAAGGATGATATTAGTGTTCGGAAGTTCCATCACATACACGTCCTATACTAACTCATGCCTTCCCAATGTAAGCCTCATACCTGGAATGTACCTGTCACAAGGCATCGTGCTTCCACCTGCTACCTCCACCTTGAACCCTTCAAATCCTACCATGGGTATATGCCTCCTCTTCAACAGTGTTGATTCAATGAAGTTGTGAGAGGCTCCTCCATCAATCAATACTGATATCCTCTACCCCTGGAAGACTCCTCTCATCCTGAAGGTGTTGAATTTGGATACCCTGCTGATAGATGCCAAGGCATCTTTCCACTCAGTCGTACTGTCTTGTTCTGTGACCACCCCCTCTATTTTTATTATGGCTTTGGCCTCCATGTTCTAAAGTTGGCCGTAATCTTCCTCCTCCTCATTGTCTGAGGTCACCTCTATGTAGTGCACTTGGCCACGATCCATGCACTTGTGTGATGGGTTCCATGGTTCCTTGCATGTGAAGCAGAGTTGATTCCTTCTCATTTCCCTCCTGGTGTTATCATCCATTCTGCCACGACCCCTGTCAAACCCCCTTGGGTCACGTCCCCCTTGGTTCATTGGAGGTCTCTGGTCTCTTCCTCTAGTGTTAAGAGGTGGAATAGGTACAAACTTTGGTTTGGCAGTTGGTCCTAGGTCCCTTGTCCTCCAAATAGCATCTTGTAGGTTAGTAGGCTTAAAATCCTTTACCCAACCCTTCAAGGGTTCCATCAACCCCTCAGTGAAGAGCATCATGAGCCTGGTTGGTGATATATCCTACACCATGACTGTTAACCTCTAAAATTCCTCAATGTATGCCTCAGCTACCCCTATTTGCTTGAGATGTGTGAGCTCCTAGAAGGATAGTTCAGGATCCCCCTGATTAGATATGTCAATGAGTCTTTGGGTGGATTTTGTGTAGGTCACTATCTGGTTGTGGCCTAGGGTGGTGAGTCCATGATACCACCAATCATGAGCTTTTCCATCCAAATACATAGTGGAAAATTTGATGGCTTCCATCTCCCTCATGGGATTAAGCTGCATATAAGTGTCCAGTTTTTGTACCCATGCCTGGGCTGTCATCTTGGCCGTACCATCAAAGTATGGGATTTATATCTTCCCTGCTCTTTGTTCAAACTCAAAACTGTTTCTATGGTTTGGCCTCGGCTTGTTTCTGAACTTGAGTTGGCAATATTGATCCAGGGACATCTGCGTCTGAATGATCATATCCAAGCCATAGTACTCCCTAGTACACTATGCCATCTGCTCAACAAATTCATCCACCTTCTCTTGTTGTACTTGTTCATCTGTGAATGTGGGAAAGTATGGTCTAGGGTTATCCCTTCTCCCCATCTGTCCATGTGACGTACCCCCTCCATGGATTCCCTCGGATCTAGGAGCCTTTTCCAGATTATACCTGACTTCCCTACGGGATCGACCAACCTCTCAGTTTCCATACATCTCGGGCTCTTTCCCCTGATGAATCATCTTCATCAATAGATCGGTTATCCGAATCTGGTTCTCATCAATCTTCCTTAGATTCCCATCTACCTTCTTCAAGGTCTCAGTGATTTCGGCTTGACCCCTTCGGTTTGTCTCCTGGATTTCCTGTAAATGGTGGACCAGGTTACCTTCTGTAAGGTTTAAGGTTTGATGGAATTTGTTGAATTCGACTGCCAAGAAAGCCAATCCCTATGGCTCACGGTCATCTCCTGATCCCTCCATTTCGACTTCTATTTCACTAGCGAGCTTCTTCCTCGTGCCCATAAAGATACCACTGTACCTCTGCATGCGCTAATCCTCACAGGTTTGGAGGATCAAAGCTCTAATACCATTGTAATGATCCCAAACCATTTTTTTGCTTGGAATCACTAACTAACCATTGATTTGATTATTATTGTTGTGTATGCAGTTTGGCCATGAACATTTTGTCCTGATACAAATAGAGAAGCAGATTTGGAATAGATGGATTCAAGAAAATAATAGAGTTGCATACAAAATGCTCCCGGAGATACAAATCAAGCCTCCCAAAGGCTACAATAGAAGATGAATGCTCAACTACAAAACCATGGTTTCAGCTTAACTCTCAAGCAAATAGTACGACCCTATTGACTCCTGGTACGACTTGTTGAAGATAATGGACACCAAGGGTTCAAACCTCCTGAATATGAAGACCTCCAAATGATGTCAAAATCCTCCCAATGATAGATCAAGGAAATGGGACCCTCTTCCTGAAGTATGGAGCTCAAACACTGAAGCTTCCTCCTCAAACTGCAGAAACCCTAGGATGGTACGACCCTCGTGAAACCCTTAATATGGACAATAGTACAGACCAGCTGAGTGTGGGATCTGAATCATCTGAAATTCTCCTGGATGATAGATCGAGTAGCCACAATAACTTGAGAGAAGTTTCAAGGTCAGATCTAGCCTATGGCCTTCTAGATCTGAGAAATATTGAATCACCAAGTCATACCCTTACTCTTGAAATTGTCCCAACCTACAGATAGATGACAAGGGCATGATAACTCCTCTAAGAAGCCCTCAATCTGATGAGCAAGGGCTTGCAAGAAAAACCCTAATGCTGGAAACCCCTCAAGCTTCTTCAATATGCTAGATTGAGCTCTTCCTCAACAAATGATGTACCCCTGCAAGAAAACCCTAGCTGGTTCGACCTTGCTGGTCCAACTGGCACGACCCTGCTAGTCCTCTTGAATAGATGTTGGTTGTAGAATGGTGTGGGTGGAGTATTTCATCCTCTAGACCAATCTTGGAGCAAGGTGAGTGGAATCTTTCACCGCTAAATTGCTCACTAGGGTTTGTAATATCAAAACCCTCAAAATTGTATGCTCAAGAGCATCAACAAGAAAATACCAAAATCCATAATGGATGAGAGATGTGCCCTAGCCTTCTCTTTATACTTTTCTTCTATTTCCCTGTTGAGTTAAGTTAACCCCTAGGGTTAACTCTTAACTCAAGCTCCAACACTTCTATTTCTTCATTAAGTTATCTTTTAACTCCTTTTACCTTTTTATTAAGTCAACTTAAGAATATAACCTTAGTTTGGTTGACTTTTCCCCTCAGTGTGAGACTATGGCCTAGTGGGGATGCCTAGGCCACTAAGTCTTCTGAAACCTCTTCATCAAGAGGTGGGGGACATTATAGATCCTTGGTAGAGGGTATCTATTCTTCAGTGTAATATTTTTCAATGCCCTATAATCAATACACATTCTCCAATTCCCATCCTTCTTGGGAACAATTATGATGGGCAACCCACAAGGTGAGGTACTTGGTCTAATCACACCTTGATCCAACAACTGTTGCAACTACTTCTTCACTTCATTCACTTCTAGAATTGATAGTCTATACAACCCAATATTCGGCAATGGGGAGTTTGGAAATAACTCTATTTTGTGTTCCACATCCCTCTTGGGTGGTATCCCTTTAGGATCCTTGAACACTCCTTTGTATTCCTGTAGAAACTCCTCCAAATCGTGTTTCTTCTCTTTATTACACCCCTTCAGGGATTCCTTCACTCTCATTAACTCATCATCACATTGATTTTCTCTTTAGAAAATCAAAAAATATTTATTACTAGAAATAATCAACTTCTTGGCTTGGTTGGAACTTACCAGTGAGATATTCGACTTGCCATTATGTGCGTTAATGATGTAGGACTTCTCATACTTGATCATTTGGTATTAGTTGGTTATCTACATGAATATTGCATCCCTCATATACATGTAGGGGCTTCCAAACACTACTCCACATACATTAAGGGGTACAATGTCCAATTCCACTTCATTAATAAAATCAACACTTACAACAAATTTAATCTTACACTATTTCATTACATTTATCTTTGCATCCTTGTTTACCCAACCCAACGGATAGGGGATAGGATGATCGTGAACCTCCAATCCAAGATTGTTGACCATATCCACTTCTATGAGATTATCTTGTGAACCAGAGTCAAACAAAGAATCTATATTGGTCTTCTTGAACTAAATCTTGATGTGGAAGAGCTTGGTCATCAACTTTTCTTCCTGATGATGAAGGCTACTCATATTCACCTCCTTCTACACAGATGTGCAGACAATATTTTCATCCACATCCAAGAAAATTTCAACCTAATTGCTTGAATATGTGGCTAAAATATTATTTTTCTTTACGTCCTTCTTCCAGTTCTTCGGGTTCAGCTCTAGATGTAGCTTCCAACATTTTCCCTTGTTGTGGCCATCAATATTGCAATGATTTCAATGGTTGTTTGGATCTTTGCACTGATGTGCATTGGTTGTTGTATTCTTATATTTTCCCCTTTTCCACTTCTTATTCCCATCCTTGGAAGTTTCTTGGTGCTCTTTCTTCTTTGAGCCACTTGGTTGCTCCTTCTTTTGGCCTATGTTTTCCAGGTATTGTGCTTATACACACACCTCATCCACTGTCCTTGGCTTGAAGAGAATCACCCACTTTTGTAGATGACTATGTAAACCCCCCATATGCTTGAAGAGTACATATGGGTTCTTGGGAGAGATACCCAACATGATGGTTGTTACACATTATTTTGGTCACCCCTGTGATCACCGATGATATGTATATTGCTTACTCCTATGTTCCCTGAAGCTAGTGAAGAAATAAGAATTTCTCCCTAGGAAATAGAATCATCTCGCCTTTCTTTAAAACCATACCAAAGAAGATCATCGCACCTTTCCAAAACCTTCGAATTCATCGAAAACCTTCTAGTCTTGAGTTTACTTTAGTTAAAAGGAATTAATTAAATTAAAAGTGATTTTATTAGTTAATTGACTTATTTGAGGAAAGTGATAAAAGTAATTAGCATGTAATCTTAGCATGTAAATATCAAGTGAGTGAGAGAAGTAATCTCAACCATCAATCACTTTGGACATTAGGTTTATATTATAACTCACAACTATAAAAGAAAGGCTAGGGTGAAGGAGGAAGACACTTGTGTGACATACACTTGTGAGATACTTTGGTGAGAGATTAAGGTCAAGACTTTTGGTGAAAGACCAAGGTAGAGAATATCAAAGGACATTTTCTAGTGTGAGGAGTGTAGAAGGAAATAATGACTTTGGATTACAAGAGAGTGAGGAGATCTCATTGGTTGGGTGAAGATATTTCATCCAAGTGTTGATATAGAGAGGGTTGGATCACGAAGGACAGTGATTCTAGATCTTGGATAGGTGGAGAAGGACTCTCATCTAGAGGTCATGCAGGTCAAGGAGAATAGAAAGAAGTGGCAGTCATAGGTGGGTTTCAGTTGATAGAATCTAGATGAAATCTTAGTTCCCTGTGGAAGTTGTCATATATATTTTTTGTACATGTATGTGGTCTCAGTGGAGACAGTTGTGTGTGTCCACGGGTTTTCTGAAGGAAAGGTACATACACCTCGAGAAATGTGCAAGTATAGGGTCGTACAGTAACATATACATTGCCAAGTTTTTCTGCAGTGCATATTCTCTTAGTGGGCCATTTTCCCTATTACAGGAGCCCTGATTCGACCTTAATAAAAGAATATAAGTATGTGTTTTAACTCCGAGGTTTTTCCAGGGGTTTATACCATAAAATATTGGTGCCTTGTGTGTGATATTTTGGTTTCCTAGTTTATGCTTCCGCTGTATGTTTAGTTGATTACTCAGTTGTGATTTGAGTAGATAAAGTGATTTTATTTTGAGCTAACTTTCAAGTGTTGGGTTGAAGTGGTAAAATATCAACATATACTAAGGTTGAGAATTCTTTGTCTACTCTTAGGGAACAATAATACAACCATTTTCCACAATCAGAACAAAAGAAGACAATCAAGAAGATGACTCTTGAGGATGGGATGATATTCGATGAGTTTGTAGAAATTAAAAAGGCATATCACACCCATTTTTAGGCCTTATATACCTAATAAGAAGATGTTGATCTGAATTATATTCAAGCTATGCTTTGCAACATTCCCAAACTGATCATTGAAGACAAAAATGAAGAGCTAAGGAAGGAGATAGAGGAAATTGATATAATTAAAGCATCATGGAGGCTAGATCCTAACAAGTTTCTAGGGCCAGATGGATTTTCAATCCATTTTTATCACTTTTCCTAGCCCATCATCAAGAAATAATTGAAATGCGTGATGTCTCAATCTCAAAAAAATCTCAAATTAGGGGCAAACACCAATACCTCCTTCTTAGCACTTATCCCCAAAGAAGTTAGATTAGAGAAAGTTTGAGGTAAAAAATGGGCCTCAAAACAAAAAATGTTCTATCAACATAAACTTTAAAAGAACCAATAGGATTCAAAATGATGATGTCAACCATAAGGGTAAATAGTTTTGGAGGGAAAGAAAAAAAACTACTTTTTTATTGTA
>ML799595.1:98910-122354 GCA_009831015.1 Picea engelmannii
CCCCATTAAAGAGGATGTGGCCTAGTTGATTTCTTTTTCCCTAATTGTAGACAATGGGGTCTCAATGCGGGTGACTATAAATTCAAATATGGTTATAAAAAACATCTCATAAAGCTACATATTCCTCCCTAGTGAAACATAATATTGAGTTATCACGATTATCCATGTGTTGTGATGAATTAGCACGAACAACACAAAGATTCAAGATTAGCCTTGTGTTGTGATCACTTGGCACTAGCAGCACAAGGATTCGGGGAAGTATCACCATTTTCTCTTGACTCGTTTGCATGTAGAGTGAGATGAGACATATAAGAAAAATGGTAATGATATGTTATATTTTTGCACTACAAGTTGTATATGTAATCAGTTAAATAATTTCTGTGGCATTTCATAATCACTGAAATTATTAGGTCGATCATAGATTTGATAGAGGAATATGATATTTCACCATCACAATTGAAAATTTTCTTGGCATTTGGGATGCCAAGATGAAAATGTTGATGCTAAAGTCTTCTTGCTTGAAATGTGACTGAACTCTACTACATGCTTTCTTTGTAGAAGCTCCTCACATAATCCTCTCAAATGAAAATGTTTTGTAGAAGCATCCAAACTATATTTTCCTACCTTTATAATAGAAAATAATTGAGAAGTTTGATTTTTAGATTTCAAAGACATGGTACAAGATGAATTGGACAAAATATTTTGGACCAAGTAATAGACAAACACGAATGCATTGGATTGCATTTTCAATGTCCCAAGGTTTGCATTAATTTCATTCCATGTGCATAAAGGAGTCAAGGTAGATATATTGAACTTATTGTTGTTCTTTATAGATCATAGGATCCTTTCGTATTTTCCACACATTCACAAGTACATGGATGTGTGATCTTTTGTGGGAGGAATAAAAGAACTAGTGGGTACAAACGTAATACTTCTTTCACCACTACGCAAAGGTAAGGGAGATAATCAATCTCACTCTCTTCCCACTTGCTCAACCAACTTAAGTATAAGCTCAAACTTAATAGTCATTAAATTTAATTACACAAACCTTAATAATAAAGTATTAGTTTTGATAATAATACATATGTGCTATTGTGAGTAAAAATTTACAAATTCATAATATTATTTCCCCTTTGGCCAATTCTTACAATGGTTACGGTATTGTAGACCACCCTTATGCACAATGTGTAATACAACTTGATAAATATAAAAGAGAATACATCTCTTAACTTTAGAAATGAAATCTTAAACTTCATAACTATCAAATTTATTCATACCATAAACAACACAAAATATAGAAAATAACATTTAAAATATAGAAAATAACATTTAAAATAGGGTAAAGGAACCCTTAAAGTGAACTAACACCATCAATTATTCTTTAAGAAAAAAATCAACATTACTATAATTTTTATTTTGTATAAATAAAATATATTTATTTATAAAAATAATAATTAATTTAACCTTTAAAATTTAATTAACATCATCCATTACTATTTAAGAAAAAAAAATCACATATAACATTATTATTGTTTTTATTTTGTATAAATAAAATATATTTATTTATAAAAATAATTAATTTAACGTTTTAAAATACATTTATTAGACTGTGTGGTCTCTTGATACCGGTGCTACCGGAGTTCACCGGTGCGTGGTCTCTTGATATTGCGTGGCCTGTCGATGCAGAGTTCAGATCGTCGATCCTGCAGTACCACATCATCCTGCAACAGCTCTCCACCTACTATCTCTAGCATTTCGATGTCGGTATGCGGCTGCCCACGCTGTTGCCCAACCAGACCATCGTGGTGGAAGCCCAACTACACCGTCGAAAACACCCTCATGACACATCCCGATATCTTCTATGACGACACCTTCGTTGTCCACGGTGTTGCCGACCTCCTCAACTTCACGTGCTACGGTGTCGACCTAGACGTGCCCAGGCCCCTTAGAGACGCCACCCCTGCGCCCGACGCCGTCGAATCTCTGACGCCAGTGCCCGATGGCAAATCGACGACAGGATTGGTGCTGTCGCGGGGTTCCAACAGACTGTCCGACGCTTCGTGCCTCAGCAAGTAGTTCCCCGTCGCGCTCACGGTCGCTTCCGTGGTGTTCGTCATCCGGTTCCTCCGCTTCCCTCTCCGTTGACCACCAGATACGGACGGTCCACGTGTCGACTATCGAATGACTAAGTTTCTATAGGCAGAAATGAGCCACATGTCGATATCGAACGGCTAAGTTTCTATGGCCAGAAATGAGCCACATGTCGATATCGAACGACTAAGTTTCTATGGCCAAAAATGAGCCACCTGTCGAAAATCAAATGGTTAAATTTCTATGGGCAAAAATTATCCACGTGTTGATGTTCGGATGGATAAATTTCTATGGCCATAAATTGGCCACGTGTCGACGATCGCACAACTTATTTTCTATGGCCAGAAATGGGCCACGTGTCGATGATCGCACGACTTATTTTCTATCGCCAGAAATGGGCCACGTGTCGACAATCGAATGACCATGATCTACCACCAGAAGAGTGCCACATGTTGTCAATCTGACGGTCAGGAAAGAACCACGTGTCAATGATCTGACAACACAGATCTACGGCGAGGAGAGTGCCATGTGTTGACGATCAAACAACCCAGATCGACGCCCAAGAGAAGGCCACGTGTCGCAATCAGACTTCTAAGATCTACGGCCAAAAGAATGACACGTGTTAGAAATTAGACGGTCCAAATCTACGGCCAAGAGAGTGCCACGTGTCGACGATCGGACGGCCTATTCTTGTACCGTCCAACGAAAATGGTACGGATTGACACCTTCAGGCTCCACGTGGCATAGATCCGACGGCTAGAGTGGCGTGGATCCTACAATCTAACCAGAGACATGTGACACACATCTGACGGTTTAGCAAGAACCACGTGCAACAGAACGGACGGTTGTTGTGGCATGAATCTGACGGCTTAGAAAAATCACGGTTGTCGGCATGCTCCATGGTGGCATTGGATCCAGTCGAAGCAGTTGATACAGTTGACATCCATTAGCAAGCGTAGGTGCAACAACAGTTCCATTCTGGGGTTAGCATTAGATGTAGCGATATACGTGTATAACGTATCTAACAGAAAACCCGCAGAAGTGGAAGCAAGAAGCAGTTGTCTCTTATCTAGACTCTGCTGATCCATCTGATCCCCCGAAGCTGTAGTTCTAGCAGAAGGGCTGGGAGGGAAGCTGTAGTTCCAGCAGAAGGCCTGGGAGGGAAAGGCGCGCTAGAAATGGGATAGAAGGCGCGCAAAATTTTTTCTTGACATGGGCAATGCGCACGGAACTGGATGTGGTTGATTAGATCCATATGTTACTGAAATTCCTTTGCCATGAGGATATTAATAAACAGACCGGTGATGGTGGCTAGAGAAAGAGATGGGTGGTGGTGCCTAGAGGGAGAGACTGATGGTGGCTAAAAAGAAACAGGATGGTATGAAGAAATTCATAGCCACATGGAGAAGATATGAAGATAAAATATTTTCATGTTTTATGTGACTTCACTTTCCAAGGCTTTGCATGTTGCCCAGCATTCCAGATTTGTCTTTGCATGTTGCGGAGCATTCCGTGACTCCACTTTCCAGATTTGGGTTTGCATTTTTCCAAGCATTCCGCGACTCCACTTTTGAGATTCATCAAACATGTAGATAGGATGCATGCATTATATATAAAATTTATAAATGTGCAATATAAATTTTATTAAGATTAACTATATATAAGTGTATATATATACGCAGCTATTAACTCGTAATAATATTAAATAACCATATTTTTATTAATTATAATATTAAATTTAATAATTATATAATATTAAATCCTTGAATAACATTTTGGAATTAATTACAAGGAAGAGTGTGATGGTAACCATTTTTGTTTTAATCCATATACATATTTATTTATTAAGATAGAAAGAAGGTTCTAGAAGGAGATCCACTGTTTAGAGGTAGAGCATCTCCATACGGTTGAGTCAAGAAGAAACAGAAACCTTTTGTGCTCCATAAGCCTCTCGAACAAGTCAATGTCGGCCTCTAGCTGTAGTTTGGAGTGGTTGATGAATATATATATATGAACGATGGTGATGAATTCCCACTTACATTTATTTGGTTTATTAAAATTTTAAAAAGGGTAAAGGGATTACTTGGATTTCTTTATAATTTTATTTCTATCTTAAAAAAGAACATTCCAAGGTCATTATAGTTTTGATGAGTTAGAAGGTTAGGAAAGTCAACATTGTGACAAATATTTTCAAATTGAAATCAAAGTTGGATATACACACTACATTTTATTAACGAGATTTCCTGAGGGTGCATTGTATAGTAAGAGAAATTGATACGGTCTAAATGAGTTCCTTTGGTTGCAGCTATATTAGTAAGAGGTATACATTGGTTCTTCTCTAAGCAGCATTTTAGAGGGTGGAAAGATCTAATGATGAGAAGTTTGTTAGCTTTGAGATTTGAAAATGGGTTGAGATTAATGTTCTGCATAAATCCATGGAGATGGGGAATCATGAGATGTGTTGGGATCGCTGAGGATTACAAGCTCTTTGATAGAGGTTCCTCGTGGAAATTGTTTGTTTGAATCTTAATCAAGGTGTTCATCTAAATTTAAAAACAATATGGATGTAAGAATGGAAACATGCTTAACTACTTTGGGTTGGAAGAGAGAGATACTCAAGAATGGGGGAGATGTATTGTTACTCTTAGGTCAGGCCATGTAAGAAGAATGACAATGAATATGAGATTATATGGGGAAAAAACCTTGTAATAGACCGATTTATATTCCCAAGTTCGCATATGAGAATTTAAGTGCAGCTCAAACAATAAGGGCATTAGTAGTCATGGTGGAAGAGTATATGAAAATTAAATATGCATTAAAGGCCTGGATATTTATGTGGTTAGCCATTAAAATTAAAGCACTTACTTAGAATAATATAATTAAAAAATGGACATACATGGTTTGGTTGATGTATCTTCTAGAAGCTATGTAATTGGTCCATTGATCACTTATTAATGTGACATCTGAGCTATGTAATTAATCCATTAATCACTTATTAATGTGACGTTTCTTCACAGAGTAGTTGTTGAAAGAATTGTAGACTCTTCACAGAGTTGGTGTGGAAAGAGTTTGAAAGCCTTACAAACTTAAGGGAGGCTTGTGTAGCAATTTGATAAATAAAGGTCTTCATTAGTGGTGTAAAAACCTTATAGTTAACAAGTTTAAATATTTTCCATTGAATTTTTTTGGGGGAATTTGGTGACCATGCAACTCTAAAATCATTGAAGGAAAAGTGGTCCCTCATTTACAATGTGCTATGTAGAGTATGAGTATGTCTATACATGGATTTTAACAAGTTTAAAGAAAAACCACAAAGACATATCATTGAAGAAAGGATTGATAAGAATGGCATGCCAAGGGGATTCTCAAAAGCGTGGTGTTGGAGATGTGATTGGTTTCAATAAACATCATGTTATATCCTTTAAAGTTGCACTGGGTAGTGGAATCAATATCCTTGTAGAGTTGTTGATCTTAAAATTGTTCTTTATATTGTCAATGGAAAAGTGTGCCCAAAATCTTCAATGACTCCTTTATTCTAATTAATTAGATAAATCAAATATAAATAATTTGGACAATTATATTTTATAATTGATTTTTGAGGATATTTAACTTGATCAAAAAACTTTTAATTGATATTGTTTCAGAGTGTCTTCACATGGAGGAATGTAAACTTTAATGGATTTTCCAAAGCTACCTTCATTTCCATAAAAATGTTTAGATCACACTAAAGATCGATCGATCGACGGCGGCCAGTGGTGGGAATTTTAAACATGGAGGATCACATGTGTCCTATTGGGATTGGTTAAAAAAACTTCTATTCAACGGCTTCCTCAAATTCAAAATTTCATTCCAGAGTACTTTTCTCTATTTTTAAGGTCGGGACATTTCTTGTTGTAGACTTTTTTTTTCGACGCAAATTAATCACTAGGAAAGTTATGAAAGTTAGGGTTTGTCGTTACATATTTATGATGCTCGGATTATTATCTCTTTCCTCACATTTTACGAAGATGAATTCTTAATTAGTTAAAAAATGTTTTAGGTTTTACTTTAATACCATAATGTAAAGAAAAATGGTATTTTTTTTTATATTATTATTAAGGTTACTTTAAAAAATTATGTAAATCTATTTTAATAAGATTTAATTTTATTTTCATATATAAAATTAAATAATGATAATTAATTATTATTTTTAAAATAAAAATGCATTATCTTAGATAATCAACAAACCAATACAAATTTCAAAGTTGGTAACCTATTCTTTCATACAAATGTAAACTAGAACAAATTGTAGTCTTGTGAAAGCATTCATGTCTATATTGATATACATAAGTAACTATAAAACGAAATGAAGCCTACTCAAAACTGTAGCTATAATTATTTTGAACATAGAGAGAGTACGTAAGCATGAAAATTAAACACTGGAAGAACCAAGATTGTCATTGCCATTGGAGGGTTGAGGTCAAGCTGGTGCAAATACATAAGGTTGGCAATAGGCCGGGCATCTTCTTTTGATAGGCTCGCTTAAAAGAGAGTCAAAGAATGCTTCCAACTAGTGGCAGAGAATGGTTTGACGATGAAGTTGGTCAGCAACATCCCTTCTCAGCTTGAAGATGAGTTGAAGTTGATCATTTGAGAAGCTGCATTGGCGAAGCATCTCTGGCACGAAATCTGCATTGGGGTGGAGCTAAGT
Organism: Picea engelmannii; assembly: GCA_009831015.1. Classification (NCBI taxonomy): domain Eukaryota; kingdom Viridiplantae; phylum Streptophyta; class Pinopsida; order Pinales; family Pinaceae; genus Picea; species Picea engelmannii. The sequence continues at coordinate 105,692 of ML799595.1, forward strand.
TCCAGGGCAAGCATCATCCAAAACCTTTTCATCAAGAAAAGTAGGAGGAGACTCGTCCGTGATTAGGAAACTCCTTGAAAATGGGGTAGGGTCGACATTTTCCTCTCGAGAGGATTGGAGAAGAGAGCCCTATATGTCTGTGGGTGTTATCAAAAGAGAATTCAGAGGGGACTGGGGAGCCACTGAAGGGAATTATTCTTCGATGTAAACTTGGTTTCTTTCATTCCCCATCCAATTCTGGTTATAGAAGGGAGAATTCATCGAGGGAGAACCAACAAGGATTGGGCTAATGGAGGTGGGCGGAATTGGCGGAGATAAGGACTAGGACGAATTCGTCTAGCCATGAAACTATAGTAGCTCACGCCATTCTTCGTCTTACCCCTCTCACGTGCCATTGCATTGGGAGGAAGATCAAAAGGCCAGGGGAGAAAGGGAGAGAAGAGCATAAAACCATGAGCAATAAAGATTCTAGTGAGGGAAGAGGAAGCCACCCATAACGCTTGAACACACCAAATGGAGCGAATGTCATTCCTTACCTCCAATAAGTTCGTAAAATTGGTAATAGAAACCATTGTTATCTTTGAGTTGACATCTTGTATTAACCTTGTATCAAACCTGTAATATTAACCTTGTATCAAACCTGTAGCACTCTGGCTCTTGCATCAAGCAACTCATTAAGCCTCCCACATTGCATAGCTGCACCACCATCCACACTATGTAAATGCTATACATCCAAAGGAGAAGAGGGAGATAGGTACCCTAACTGCATGATGTCCAACTGTTACCCCATCCAGAAATTATAATTTAATATTTAATCTCTTGTCAAAAAATAAATAAATAATAAAAAAATAAATACTAAAAAATAATTATAAATATTTAAATTAATTATTTTTTATGAAAATGTTTTAATTTCAGAAATTTTGTTATTCTTTAACTTTGATATAAATTTATTGTAGAACATGTTTATTCTTCATACATGAATAGTTGATTAGTTGATTGGGCTATTTGTTAATACATTGTAATTGGGAGCTAGTAAAGTAATATAATTTGTATTTTTATAATATTATAATCTATAAATATAAAGAAAAGAAGAGATTTAAACATTTATTTTTTTAAATGTCTTTATGTAAGATTTGTTTTTGATTTTTTAGAATTTTAATTATTAAATTAAATAACTTTATATTAAATATTTAATTTTAATTTTAATGATAGAGATAGAGGATTAGACATTTAATAAAATAGAGTTAATTTATATATATATATATATATATATATATATATAAGGTTAGGGAAGGTGAATAGAATTTGATGAGAAATTCATTTCTCCAAACTCATAAAAGAAACTCATAAAAGGGAAGATGGATCTTGACATTAGAAGGTCAATATCTTATGAAGTCTATACCATAACAACATCAAACTTTCAAGAAAGTACTTTAGGGTTAGGGAAAAATGTGGATAGAATTTTTTTTAATGATAAAAGTATCGATCATGTCAATATCATTGAAGGTTGTTCTACAAGGATCCAAATACTTGATGTGGATTTACACATTGATGTATGTAGAGGTAAGGTGAAGGAGGTTGTTCATAGTGTAATGTTTAATGACTCTCAAATCTAAGTAGGAAATTAGTTATGAAAGTGTTGAAGTTGAGTAAAATATGGTTAGGTTAAACACAAGCCATTAGAACTAGGAGGACCTAGAGAGAAGATGGAAGTCTCAATGTATGAAGGTAATTTGGAGGTAGAAGAGTTTCTTTACTGGATAAATTCCTTAGACAAATATTTTGATTATGAGGAGATTGATGATGAGAAGAAAGTAAAGCATGATGTGACCAGTTTGAAGGGACATGTAGCTTTATGGTGGGACAAGTTGCAGGCCGATAGAAGGAGGAATAGTAAGTCTAATATTAAGAGTTGGGATAGAATGGTAGATAAGCTCAAGGCTAAATTCATACCCAAGGATTATTAGTTGAATCTATTCTGAAGATTGCAGAATCTAAGACAGAAAGGTTTATCACTGAAGGAATATACTGAAGAATTTTATAAGTTGAATATAAGAGCAGGACATAGGGAAAATGATGAAGAGAAAGTTGTTATATATATCAATGGGTTGAGGTATGAAATTAGTATAGTGACAATGAGGACTATAGAAGATGCTTATCAGGTATCCCTAAAGGAAGATGAAAAATTGGCAAGAAAGAAGACTCAAAAGAACAGGGGAAAGAATCCAACCAGAGGGAAAGGAACCACAAGAGAGAAGATCCAGAAGAAAAGGGAAGAAGCTAGTAGATCTGGCAACTAGATAGCTAGAGGAGGAGGCTCTAGAGGAGGAGACTCTAGAGGGAGGAGACCTTTTCCAAAAGGTAGGGCACGAGGTAGAGGAAGAGAGTGTTAGGGACCTAACCTCCCTAACCCCTCACGTAGGTAAATAATATATTTCCATGTAATAAAGGTCAATATTAATAAGTCCTAGCAATAAGGAAGAATAATTCAAATGTAAGAAGACCTAATAAAAGCTTCCACTTCTAGAAGGATCTTCCTCTATATTGTTCTTTTGGATAGACAAATTTAGTATAAATAGGAATAGAGGGTATGGAAAGTTTTGTCTTGGATATTATTGTAATAGAGCTCTGCTCTGCTGGAGGTTGACCCCTCGAAGAGGCAAGTGAACATTGTTATCATTAATCAAGGTTCTCTTTCTGGTGTTATTTGGTATTATTCTGGTATTGTTCTGGTTATATCATTGTTGCTCTGCCATTTCTAGCTAAAATATTTATGTTTTGCATACTATTTTATATCTGGAATACTACAAGCGGTATCAGAGCACTTTCCTTGGCAGAAAAATTGTGGGTTAATTTTTTTCAGGGTAGATACGTATTCTGACATCTTAAAGCTACAAATATTTTTTGTTACACACATAAACGCGCGATCGGGGAGTAATACATGCATGAAATACAAGTGGTACTTAAGCGCACATCTATTGGCGACCCTTGTAACCCCTGTTGGTAACCCTTCGAGTGGTAGTGCATCAAACAACACCTATATATGGATCGACCTAGATCTCATGAAGCCCACCATAGATAAATAGATCGTCCACCTTACTATTATAGTGCCACCGAGAACAAAACTTGGGAAGATACTCTCTAGTACCTAGGTAGTTGGGTATTACGGCTAAGGGTAGGGTCTAGCCTCTTTAGTTGGTTCCCTGAGATATTGGGCCGAGTACTACTTTGGACCCACACGTATATCAGAGAGCTATAACACAAGGTAAACCCTTTTATATAGACACCCTGCATACCCTAACCTTTGGGACAAAAACTAAAACAGAACAAACAAGATCTATTTTCGCACAACTGTGCCTCCTACATTTGGTTTGCAAAATTACTATCATTTTTTAGCAAAAAAAAATTTCACGTGAACCCGACCCCCTTCCAACACCCTTATTTGGGCCTTACCCCATTGCATTCCCCTCGTCGCCCTGATCATCATGATACACTTCAACCATAAACCATTTTTTGTGTGGTTCCAACCGTTCCTTTTCATTTTCCCTCTTCATCATAGCCCACACCCGTAGCCAAGACTTGGAAGCTCACTTCAATTCCTTCTCCTCTAATTTCAGAGAGACCCAACAGGAAGTGTAGCATCTCAGTGCCAATTTTTCCACGATCAATAAAAACATGCATTCCTCCATAGATGCCAAAATGAAAACCATCAAGCAAGACCTCTCTACCTAGTCTGCATCCTTCACTAACATGATCTACACCAAGTTGCATATCCATGCATATATTCCCTCCTCTGACCCACCTTTGCACTCCGAAGGTGAAAATTCCTCTAATTCCCAACCTTTCTAGCCCCATCACTTTTAGCGTGACCTATTCCTTCTACGTGTGGATGTGAACAAATTTGATGGCTTGGATCTCACTCGATGGGTAACTCAAATGGAACATTATTTCTCTTTGTATGGAATTACAGATGAGTTGGCCAAACTTCGGTATGGTGTTCTCCATCTAGATCAAGAACGTTGGAAATGGTGGAAATGGAGAAAAAATGCTTGCCGAGGGTATGTGGCTTGGACACAATTTGTGGTAGAGATTTATGAATGCTTTGACATTAACACCAACCATTTAGGTCGTTTGAAAATTTTGAAACAATCTGGCACAATGGAAGATTTTATAGCCTCTTTTGAGCAATTGTCTTTCTGTACAGAGGGCATATCTAATGCTTTTTTCCAAGAATTTTTTATCAATGGCCTCAAGAATGAGATTCGTGCCCATGTCCTCATGGCTCAGCCTCAGATTTGGGTGGAAGCTACTACAAGAGATAAGGAAGCACAACAAGTTGTCTCTTCTCAAACCCAAAAACCATCCTTTATTCATCGCCCTAAACCAGTCACTCTCACTCCTCCTTACACTCCAATAAATATCTAGAAATTGACCAGGGAAGAAATGGTTGAATGCCAACTCATAGGCCTTTGTTATAATTGCGATGACAAATATTTTCCTGGGCACAAGTGTAAGGAAAAAAATATTTTTATGGCCATCTCTGAGGATGTTTCAGAAGACGATGTCGAGGCCCCTCCTGTGGTCGAGTCGCTTGAACCCACTAACATGAACCCACCCTCCGACCCCCCCGAAGTTGATCTGGTCATTTCCTTGAATGCTCTCACTAGGTTCTCTTCTCCCCAAACCCTAAAGCTAATTGGTTACATTAAGCATCAAAAGGTCATCATCTTTGTTGACAGTTGAAACACTTATAATTTTATTCATCACCACATTGCCCAAGAAACTAATTTCTATATCTGTTCAGTCAATAATTTTCAAATCATGATTGCTAATGGAGGGTCCATGAAATGTGGGGAGCGTTGTGAAAATTTGTGTCTCCAAATTGGTTAGTACCACATGAAATATCATATGTTTGCTATCGACATGGGAAATTGTGACATTGTGTTGGCTGTAGAATTTCTAAGGACTTTGGGTCCCATTCTCATTGATTTTAAGGAATTAACCATGAAATTCAACCAAGAGGGCCAACAATATAAGTTGCAAGGCATCATCGTCGGTTCCCCAGAGATCATCAATTCCCTTCGCATGGAAAATATCCTAAAAAAAGGTCATTCTGGCATTATTGCACAACTCCATGCCATTCATGCCACTAAGACACCCTCTCTACTGTAGGACCTCCAATCCATCCTCTCCAAACATCAAGTTATTTTTTCCACTCCCCAGGGACTTCCTCCTTCCCGCGGTGTTCATGATCATTCCATTCCCCTTGTCCTCAACATCCTTCCTCCCAATTTTCATCCCTATCGTCGTCCCTTTCCTGAGAAAAATGAAATTGAGAAAATTGTTCAAGAATTGTTCACCGCAGGTGTTATCTGTACTAGTACGAGAACCTACTCTTATCCTGTGGTCATGGTCCTTAAGAAAGAAGACTCTTAGAACATGTGTCCTGACTTCTACTCCCTCAACAAACTCACCATCAAAGATAAATTTCACATTCCTGTCATTGATGACCTATTGGATGAATTGAGTGGTGCCCATTTCTTTACTAAACTTGATCTTTGTTTTGGCTACCAAAAGATACGTATGAATGAGGTATACATTCCTAAGACTGCATTTCAAACTCATGAGGGCCACTATGATCAGTTTTTGGTCATGTCCTTTGGTTTGTGTAATGCTCCCTCTACTTTCCAAAGCCTCATTAATCATCTATTACATCCTTTTCTTCGTCATTTTATCTTAGTTTTCTTTGATGATATCCTCATCTATATTAAAACGTGGACAACCCATCTTTCTCATGTGGATCAAGTTCTACATCTACTCTCTCATCACCAACTTTTCCTCAAAAAATATAAATGTTCTTTTGGCACCTCAGAAGTTGAGTACTTGAGTCATATCTTTGGCAAGGTAGGTGTCAGGGTGGATCCTAAAAAGATTGAAGCTATGAAGGATTGACATTTCCCAAAGAATCTCAAAATCTTGCATGGATTTATGGGTTTAACTGGATATTATCACAAGTTTGTTAAGAATTATGGAAATATTGTGGCACCTCTCACTGATCTCCTTAAAAATAATTCTTTCACTTGGACTCCTACAGCCAATCAGGCCTTTATAACCTTGAAGGCGGCCTTGTGAACCACTCAAGTCCGGGCCCTTCCTGATTTCACGAATACCTTTTTCCTGGAATGTGATTCTTCCGGGAGAGGAATTGGAGCAGTCTTTTTGCAAGATGGCTGACCTTTATCCTTTACCAGCAAAAAACTTTCAGAGCGACATTTGGGCCAATCAATCTATGAAAAGGAAATGTTGGTTATTATGCATGCAGTGGATATTTGACACCCTTATCTATTGGGATAACGCTTCCAAATTAAGACATATCAACAAAGCCTCGAGTATTTTCTGGAACACTGCCCTTCCTCCCCTGAGCAACAAAAATGGGTGACTAAGCTCTTTGGATATGATTATGAGATCATTTATAAGAAAGGAAAAGACAATGTGGTTGTTGATGCACTTTAAAGAAAATATGAAGATGAAGGGTCCTTTTTTTCTCTCTCCTTCATTGTACCAGATTGGCTCCAAGTTGTTCTCCAGGAATGGCTACAAGATCCCAAAATTTCACATCTGATCCAACAATTACAGGACAATTCTCCAATTTCCCCAGGATACTCTTGGAATAATGATGATCTTCACTACAAATAACGTTTGTATTTAATTAAACAATCACAACTTAAATCCATGGTACTCTCTGAGCTTCATGCTACACCCACAGATGGGAACTCAGGGTTTACCAAAACCTATGACTGGGTCAAACGTTCTTTTTTATGGGATGGTATGAAATAGGAAATTCACAATTTTTTGGTAGAATGTGATGTTTGTCAACACAACAAGGGAGAAACAATCAAAGCTCATGGAACACTACAACCGCTTCTAATTCCACCTACTATTTGGAGGGATTTCTCTATGGATTTTATTGTGGGATTACCTAAAGCAGGTAACAAATCACTCATCATGGTGGTCGTTGATCGTCTTTCCAAGTATGCCCATTTATGGTCTCTTTAATTCCCATTTACTGCCTCCACTATGGCTCAACATTTCATGGATTAGGTCTTTAAGCTTCATGCCATGCCTCATTCTATTGTTTCTGGTCGATACCCCACTTTCAACAACAATTTTTGGCAAGAACTGTTTAGGCTACAAGGAACCCAATTGCATCTCAACACAACTTATCATCTCTAGACTGATGGTCAAACTAAAGTCATCAACAAGTGTTTGGAAACATATTTTAGGTGTTTTGCATCGGAAATGAAAAATCAGTGGGCTCAATGGTTACGACTAGTTGAATGGTGGTACAACACTTCTTACCATACAACTACCCGTATGACTCCTTTTGAAGCAGTATATGGAAAAAATCCACCTTTAGTTCTTTCATACCTACTAGGTGTCTCAAAGGTCTAGGCAGTTGACCAAATGCTTACAGTTTGAGAGGATATTTTCCATATCCTTAAAGAGAATTTGGTCATGGCCCAGAATCGAATGAAGAAACAAGCAGATCAAGGTCGCTATGAACGTCAATTTGTTGAAGGAGACTAGATGTTTCTTAGACTGCAACCTTATAGGAAAACTTCCCTCAAGGATGACCATTGTCAGAAATTGGCACCCAAATTTTATGGTCCTTATACAGTTCTCAAGCGTGTGGGACAGGTGGCCTATCAGTTAGCTTTACCCAATCATTCTAAGTTCCATCTTGTTTTCCATGTCTCCTGCTTAAAGAAGGTGATCAGAACTAAGTGCCAAACTCAAACCATCCTTCCCGAGTTGGATGAAGAAGGCTCCACCTGGTTTCATCCATAAGCATTTTTGGACTAGCGTGAATGTCGTATGTGTCAGCGCACCATAAAGGAAGTGTTAGTCCAATGGAAAGATACAACTCTAGGAGATGCCACTTTGGAACTAGCTACCATTATGCAACAATTTCCTCATCTCAAGCCTTGAGGACACGATTGTTTTTAAGGGGGAGGATATATTAGGGACATAACCTCCCTAACCCCTCACATAGGTAGAATAATATATTTCCATGTAATAAATGCCAATATTAATAAAGTATAGCAATAAGGAAGAATAAGTCAAATGTAATAAGACCTAATAGAATCTTCTGCTTCTAGGATCTTCCTCTAGATTGTTCTTTTGGATAGATAGATTTAGTATAAATAGGAGTAGAGGGTATGAGAAGTTTTGTCTTGGATATTATTGTAATAGAGATCTTCTCTGCTGGAGGTTTCTCCATCGAAGAGGCAAATGAACATTTCTATCATTAATCAAGGTGCTCTTTCTAGTGTTATTATGGTATTATTATGGTATTTTTTTGGTTATATCATTATTTTTCTGCCATTTCTAGCTAAAATATGTATGTTCTTCATACTATTTTATATCGGGAATACTACAGAGAGATTAAGTGTTAATACAAGACACATGGATAGGTGCATTGGCCTATCTGCATCCCAGCTCACTAGTGTCATAATCACAAAGGTTGTTTGGCATCTCTCTCTCTCTCTCTCTCTCTCTCTCTCTATATATATATATATATATATATATATATATATATATATAAACCAGCTCGATCCGTACTTGCAGGTAATTCATGCACACTTACTCAAGTGTGCGCAACAATGTGAAATGTGTGCACCATTCCTTTAATGTGCCATCCCGCACACCTACTTAGGTATGCATATCACTATTAAATGTGTGCAAAATTGCTTTGATAACAATTCTTCACTCACTTACCTAGGTGCCAACAACTCACCAGCCTATAAGTACATTTACATTTACAATTTGTACCAACAACTCACCAGCCTATATGTACAATTATAAAGCGTCTGGATTAGGGACATTACAATAGCATCCAAGCAGGAAGATCGAAGGATTGATCTTGATGTTTATATTTCTTTGCTATCTTTCAATTTGTATTCATTAGGTGACCCATTATCCAAGGATGGGAGAGTGAAAAATGATCCAAGGGGATCTTGGGTCATGGATCAATGTTAGTGACAAAGAATTAGGAGCATGTAGCTCTAAAGTTTAAGCAGCTCAGAGGGAGTCACCCTTCAGGTTCATGTGGGAAGGAGAATCCTTCCAAGTCTATCAAGAAGGATTCATGGTTCGATATGACCATGCAATATGATTAGGAGAGGGAGACTTCTAGGAGCATGATCAAAGAGGACTATTCAAAGATAAGTTAGAGCATGATGGCATGGATAGCTTCTGTGTCAAAGGGAGAATCAAATCAGGTGGATTGGAGAGCATACATGGTAGTGGATATGGTAGAGAAGATAGAGGAAATTCCAAGTGGAAGAAGTACCTTCCTCGTTAATAGGGAGTGTTGATGTTAGTGGTAGATTCATACAAGTACTTTCGCATTGGCATGTGTCTAGCATGTCGAATTCATCGAAAACCTTTTAGTCTTGAGTTTACTTTAGTTAAAAGGAATTAATTAAATTAAAAGTGATTTTATTAGTTAATTGACTTATTTAAGGAAAGTGATAAAAGTAATTAGCATGTAATCTTAGCATGTAAATATCAAGTGGGTGTGAGAAGTAATCTCAACCATCAATCACTTTGGACATTAGGTTTATATTATAACTCACGATTATAAAAGAAACGTTAGGGTGAAGGAGGAAGACACTTTTGTGACATACACTTGTGAGATACTTTGGTGAGAGATTAAGGTCAAGACTTTTGGTGAAAGACCAAGGTAGAGGATATCAAAGGACATTTTCTAGTGTGAGGAGTGTAAAAGGAAGTAATGACTTTGGATTAAACGAGAGTGAGGATATCTCATTGGTTGGGTGAAGATATTTCATCCAAGTGTTGATATAGAGAGGGTTGGATCATGAAGGACAGTGATTCAAGATCTTGGATAGGTGGAGAAGGAGAACAAAGAGAAGTGGCAGTCATAGGTGGGTTTCAGTTGATAGAATCTAGAGGAAACCTTAGTTCCCTATAGAAGTTGTCATATTTATTTTTTGTACATGTATGTGGTCTCAGTGGAGACAGTTGTGTGTGTCCATGGGTTTGTTGAAGGAAAGACACATACACCTCGAGAAAAGTGAAATTATAGGGTCGTACAGTAGCATAGACATTGCCAAGTTTTTTTGCAGTGCATATTCTCTTAGTGGGCCATTTTCCCTGTTACAGGAGCCTTGATTCGACCTTAATAAAAGAATATAAGTACGTGTTTTACCTTTGAGGTTTTTCCAGGGGTTTATACCATAAAATATTGGCGTCTTGTGTCTGATATTTTGGTTTCCTAGTTTATGCTTCCGTTGTATGTTTAGTTGATTACTCAATTGTGATTTGAGTAAATAAAGTGATTTTATTTTGAGATAACTTTCAGGTGTTGGGTTGAAGTGGTAAAATATCAACATATACTAAGGTTGAGAATTCTTTGTCTATTCTTAGGGAACAATAATACAACCATTTTCCAAAATTAGAACAAAAGAAAATAATCAAGAAGATGACTCTTGAGGATGGGATGATATTAGATGAGTTCGTAGAAATTAAAAAGGCATATCATACCCATTTTTAGGCCTTATATACCTAATAAGAAGATGTTGATCTGAATTATATTATGGCTATGCTTTGCAACATTCCCAAACTGATCACTGAAGATAAAAATGAAGAGCTAAGCAAAGAGATAGAGGAAATTGATATAATTAAAAATTCAAATTTTCCCTAAATCAATGCCTTAAAGGGGAAGGCCAATAGTGGAAAAACCCAAATCTAGGGATGGAACATAAGTGGTAGGAAACTCCAACCCATATCCACAATTTTAGAATTTTATTGTAAGGCATCTTAGAAATCTTTCAAGTACTTGGGGATGTCGATATCCTTAGACAATCCCACAGTGGCAATTTGGTAATGGATCACTGGAAAAATAAAAGGTAAACTACATTAATGTGGGTCTCAATGGTTAAATATCATATGCAGAATTGTTCTCATCAAAGATGTTTTATTAGCACTTCCAATTTACATTGTTTGGCTATATTGGCTCCCATAGGATTCATGCAGTAGGTTGCAAAGGAGATCCACAAACTTGAGAAGGGAGGAAAATTAATACCAAGAAGTTCCATTTAATTAAGTGGAATGCAATCAAGGTACTAAGGGATAATTGTGGTCTTGGTTTAAAAGATCATATCATTGTGAATATCATGTTGGGAGAGAAGGTAGTTTGGAAATTGATAACATGGAATATGGAATAGTGAAAGCATGTCCTTCATAAGAAATATTTTCAAGGAAGTATAAAGAGATGTTTGGATCACTCCATAGAAAGTGGAAAACGAGGTTCTCCAAATTGGAAGATATGAAAAACAGTAATAGCACTTATCCAATAAAAGTTAACGTGGATACCTAAGAAGGAAAAATTATTAAATATATGAAATTATGGGGAACCTCCAATTATACATGGGAAATAATTATTAGAGATGAAAGAGTAGATGGTTAGTCAAATATTCAAAACTCTAAATGATATTTCACTTTGGGTTGAAGAAGAATCTTGTTTGGTGGGTTGGGTGTCCCTTTACCCTCACTCGTTGTGTTCCCCTTGTTTCTACTATATTTCCCCATTAAAGAGGATGTGTCCTAGTTGATTTCTTTTTCCCTAATTGTAGACAATGGGGTCTCAATGCGGGTGACTATAAGTTCAAATATGGTTATAACAAACATCTCATAAAGCTACATATTCCTCCCTAGTGAAACATAATCTTGAGTTATCACGATTATCCATGTGTTGTGATGAATTAGCATGAACAACACAAAGATTCAAGATTAGCCTCGTGTTGTGATCACTTGGCACTAGCATCACAAGGATTCGGGGAAGTATCACCATTTTCTCTTGACTCGTTTGCATGTAGAGTGAGATGAGACATATAAGAAAAATGGTAATGATATGTTATATTTTAGCACTATAAGTTATATCTGTAATCAACTAAATGGTTTCTGTGACGTTTGATAATCACTAAAATTATTGGGTCGATCATAAATTTGATAGAGAGATATGATATTTCACCATCACAATTGAAAATTTTCTTGGCATTTGGGATGCCAAGACGAAAATATTAATGCTAAAGGCTTCTTGCTTGAAATGTGACTAAACTCTACTACATGCTTGCTTGAAATGTGACTAAACTCTACTACATGCTTTCTTTGTAGAAGCTCCTCAAATAATCCTCTCAAATGAAAATATTTTGTAGAAGCATCCAAACTATATTTTCCTACCTTTATAATAGAAAATAATTGAGAAGTTTGATTTTTAGATTTCAAAGACATGGTACAAGATGAATTGGACAAAATATTTTGGACCAAGTAATAGACAAACACGAATGCATTGGATTGCGTTTTCAATGTCCGAAAGTTTGCATTAATTTCATTCCATGTGCATGTGCATAAGGGAGTCAAGGTAGATATATTGAACTTATTGTTGTTCTTTCTAGATCATATGATCCTTTCGTATTTTCCACACATTCACGAGTACATAGGTGTGTGATCTTTTGTGGGAGGGACAAAAGAACTAGTAGGTACAAACATAATACTTATTTCACCACTACACAAAGGTAAGGGACATAATCAATCTCACTCTCTTCCCACTTGCTAAACCAACTTATCTATAAGCTCAAACTTAATAATCATTAAATTTAATTACACAAACCTTAATAATAAAGTATTAGTTTTGATAATAAAACATATATGCTATTGTGAGTAAAAATTTACAAATTCATAGTATTATTTCCCCTTTGCCCAATTCTTACCATGCTTACGGTATTCGGTATTGTAGACCACCCTTATGCACAATGTGTAATAAAACTTGATAAATATAAAAGAGAATATATCTCTTAACTTTAGAAATGAAATCTTAAACTTCATAACTATCAAATTTATTCATACCATAAACAACACAAAAATATAGAAAATAACATTTAAAATAAGGTAAAGGAACTCTTAAAGTGAACTAACACCATCAATTACTCTTTAAGAAAAAAACTCAACATTATTATTATTTTTATTTTTATTTTGTATAAATAAAATATATTTATTTATAAAAATAATAATTAATTTAACCCTTAAAAGTTAACTAACACCATCCATTACTATTTAAGAAAAAAAATCACATATAACATTATTATTATTTTTATTTTGTATAAATAAAATATATTTATTTATAAAAATAATAATTAATTTAACATTTTAAAATGCATTTATTAGACTGCGTGGTCTCTTGATATCGGTGCTACCGGAGTTCATCGGTGCGTGGTCTCTTGATACTGTGTGGCCTGTCGAGGCAAAGTTCACGTCGTCGATCGTGCAGTACAACATCATCCAGCAGCAGCTCTCCTCCTACGATCTCCAGCGTTTCGATGTTGGTATGCGGCTACCCACACTACTGCCCAACCAGACCATCATGGTGGAAGCCCAACTACATCGTCGATGACACCCTCGTCACGCATCCCGATATCTTCTATGAAGACAACTTTGTTGTCCACGGCGTTGACGACCTCCTTGACTTCATGCGCTACGGTGTTGACCTAGACACGCCCAAGCCCCTTAGAGACGCCACCCCTGCACCCTACGTCGTCGAAGCTCTGACGCCAGTGCCCAATGGCAACTTGATGACAGGATTGGTGCTGTCGCACGGTTCCGGCAGACTGTCCGATGCTTCGTGCCTCAGCAAGTAGTTCCCCGTCGTGCTCACAGTCGCTTCCATAGTGTTCGTCATTCGGTTCCTCCGCTTCCCTCTCCATTGACCACCATATACAGATGGTCCATGTGTCGACTATCGAACGGCTAAGTTTCTATAGCCAGAAATGAGCCACATGTCGATATCGAATGGATAAGTTTCAATGGCCAGAAATGAGCCACCTGTCGAAAATCGAATGGTTAAATTTCTAGGGGAAAAAATGATCCACGTGTCGATGTTCGGATGGACAAATTTCTATGGCCATAAATTGGCCATGTGTCGATGATCGCACAACTTATTTTCTATGGCTAGAAATGGGCCATGTGTCAACGATCGGACGAACATGATCTACGACCAAAAGAGTGCCACATGTCATCAATCTGACGACCAGAAATGAACCACGTGTCAATGATCTGACAACATAGATCTACGGCGAGGAGAGTGCCATGTGTTGACGATCAAATAGCCCAGATCGACACCCAGGAGAAGGCCACGTGTCGGAGATCGGACCTCTAAGATCTACGGCCAGAAGAACGACACGTGTCAGAAATAAGATGGCCCAAATCTACAGCCAAGAGAGTGCCATGTGTCGACAATCGAACGGTCTATTCTCATACCGTACAACGAAAATAGTACAGATTGATACCTTCAGGCTCCACATGGCACAGATCCGATGGCTAGAGTGGCATGGATCCTACGGTCTGACAAGAGACATGTGACACACATCTGACAGTTTAGCAAGAACTACGTGCAACAGAACGGACGGTTGTCGTGGCATGAATCTGACGGTTTAGCAAAATCATGGTTGTCGGCATGCTCCATGGTGGCATTGGATCCATTCGAAGCAATTGATACAATTGACATCCATTAGCAAGTGCAGGTGCAGCAACAGTTCCATTCTCGGGTTAGCAACAGTAGATGTAGCGATATACGTGTATAACGTATCTAACATAAAACCCGCAGAATTGGAAGCAAGAGGCAGTTGTCTCTTATCCAGACTCTGTTGATCCATCTGATCCCCCGAAGCTGTACTTCCAGCAAAAGCACTAGGAGGGAAGCTGTAGTTCCAGCAGAAGGCCTGGGAGGGAAAGGCGTGCTGGAAATGGGATAGAGGGCGCGCAAAAGTTTTTCTTGACATGGGAAATGCGCACGGAACTGGATGTGGTTGATTAGATCCATATGTTACTGAAATTCCTTTGCTGTGAGGATATGAATAAACAAACCAGTGGTGGTGGCTAGAGGAAGAGATGGGTGGTGGCTAGAGGGAGAGACTGGTGGTGGCTAAAAAGAAACAGGCTGGTATGAAGAAATTCATAGCCACATGGAGAAGATATGAAGATAAAATATTTTCATGTTTTCTGTGACTTCACTTTCCAAGGCTTTGCATGTTGCCCAACATTCCAAATTTGGCTTTGCATGTTGTGGAGCATTCCGTGACTCCACTTTCCAAATTTGGCTTTGCATTTTTCCAAGCATTCCGCGACTCCACTTTCCAGATTCACCAGACACGTAGATAGGATGCATGCATTATATATAAAATTTAAAAATGATGAAATATAAATTTTATTAAGATTAACTATATATACGTGTATATATATACGCAGCTATTAACTCGTTAAATAATATTAAATAACCATATTTTTTATTAATTATAATATTAAATTTAATAATTATGTAATATTAAATCCTTAATAACATTTTGGAATTAATTACAAGGAAGAGTGTGATGATAACCATTTTTGTTTTAGTCCATATACATATTTATTTATTAAGAGAGAAAGAAGGTTCTAGAAGGAGATCCATAAGCCCCTTATTACGCCGAAAGGCGTACACCTATTGATAATGGGCACAATTAATCACCTTTTAATCTAAAAGTCTAATCTTATGGCTAACAATTGAAGATGTTGGCATATTCTTAGTCGTACTCTCTAATCAATGGATGAAATTTATTGCTCATAACTTCCTTGCATTTCTGAATGCTTCTGTTACCTTGTTTACTTTTTCACATTTACTTAATATGATTAAGAAATTACTTCTCTAACCCTTGATTGACAGGTTAACTGATTAAGAAAAATTAATATGTATATAACTTTGCATTGCCACGTTCCTTGAGATTAAGCATTTGTAGTTGGACGCAGTGGTACCTGGACGCAGTGGAAGCTGGGTGTCGTTTCAACTAGCACCGTGGCGTTTCAACTAGCATGGTAGTGACGTTTCAAGGGTTATCGCTATGGATACCACGTGTCATTTTGGACAACGTTTCATGAATGTGAAGCGTGCAGTGTGGTGAAGCCATTCCTGTGTTTCAATTAACTCATTAAAATCCCTCATCAATTTCATGTATAATCAATCGGCGTTTAGATTTCACCTTAGGTTTTCATGAAAAATAAATATGGTGTTTTACACGCAGGACGGTTTGATGGAAGCAACGAGACCGCCTTTCAAGTTCCAGGATTGAATGGTTCTTCTTTAAAACTCAGGAAAGTTTGCAAACGTTATTATCACCACATGGCCACAAATCAGATGGCATAATCCCCTTACTGGGCTTGATTTTTTAATGGTTTCACGATCATCTTTCGGATGGCTTGATTTTTTAATGGTTTTCAACTATCACACTTGTGATCGGAATATTTTAATTCACTCATAATCACATTTTTTTTACAGAAATGGTTATGAGTTTTATTATAAAAAGGTTGAGGTTATAAAAATAGCAAAAACAACTATAATATATAAAATTTCAAAATGGCATTCTTTTGTAAAAAAAAAAAATGTGATTATGAGTGAAATATTAATGTATTCATAGTTTTTTTAATGCCTCTTTCTCACTCTACTTCTCTTCTTCCAGCTAACTTGTTTTAACTCCTTCCGTCCATCTTTTGTAAACCGTCCTTTCGGCGTTCACCAGCCACAAATTTGTGGTTGTGCTAGTATATATCTCGA
>ML799595.1:123191-141750 GCA_009831015.1 Picea engelmannii
ACAAGTTTAAAGAAAAACCACAAAGGCATATCATTGAAGAAAGGATTGATAAGAATGGCATGCCAAGGGGATTCTCAAAAGCGTGGTGTTGGAGATGTGATCGGTTTCAATAAACATCATGTTATATCCTTTAAAGTTGCACTGGGTAGTGAAATCAATATCTTAAAGTTGCACTGGGTAGTGAAAGTAAAGTTGTTGATCTTAAAATTGTTGTTTATATTGTTAATGGAAATGGAAAATTGTGCCTAAAATCTTCAATGACTCCTTTATTCTAATATTAGAAGAATGAAATATAAATAATTTGAACAATTATATTTTATAATTGATTTTTGAGAAGATTTAACTTGATCAAACAACTTTTAATTGATATTGTTTTAGGGTGTCTTCACATGGAGGAATGTAAACTTTAATGGATTTCCATAAAAATGCTTAGATCACACTAAAGATCGATCGATCGATCGACGGCGACCAGTGGTGGGAATTTTAAACATGGAGGATCACATGTGTCCTATTGGGATTGGTAAAAAAACTTCTATTCAACGGCTTCCCCAAATTCAAAATCTCATTCCAAAGTACTTTTCTCTATTTTTAAGCTCGGGACATTTCTTGTTGTAGACTTTTTTTTTCGACACAAATTAATCAATAGGAAAGTTATAAAAGTTAGGGTTTGTTGTTATTTGTCAATGTTCTTATTCCTATTACATATCTATGATGCTCGGATTCTTATTTGTTTCCACACATTTTACGAAGATGAATTCTTAATTGATTAAAAAATGTTTTAGGTTTTACTTTAATACTAAAATATATTTTTAAATATAAATGGTATTTTTTTTATATTATTATTAAGGTTATTTAAAAAAAAAAAATGTAAATCTATTTTAATAATATTTAATTTTATTTTCATATATAAAATTAAATTTAATGATAATTAATTATTATTTTTTAAATAAAAATGTATTATCTTAGATAATCAACAAACCAATATAAATTTCAAAGTTGGTAACCTATTCTTCCATACAAATGGAAACTAGAACAAATTGTAGTCTTGTGAAAGCATCCATGTCTATATTGATATACATAAGTAACTATAAAACAAAATAAACATAGAGAGAGTACGTAAGCATGCAAATTAAATACTGGAAGAACCAAGATTTCTATCGCCATTGGAGGGTTGAGGCCAAGTTGGTGCAAATACATAAGGCTGGCAGCAGGTCGGGCATCTTCTTTTGATAGGCTCGCTTGAAAGAGAGTCGAAGAATGCATCCAACCAACGACAAAGGATGGTTTGACGATGAAGTTGGTCAACAACATCCCTTCTCATCTTGAAGATGAGTTGAAGTTGATTGTTTGACAAGCTGCATTGGTGAAGCATCTTTGGCACGAAATCTGCATTGGGGTGGAGCTAAGTTCCAGGGCAAGCATCGTCCAAAACCTTTTCATCAAGCAAAGTAGGAGGAGACTCGTCTGTGATTGGGAAACTCCTTAAAAATGGCTTAGGGTCAACATTTTCCTCTCGGGAGGATTGGAGAAGAGAGCCCTATATGTCTGTGGGTGTTATCAAAAGAGAATTCAGAGGGCACTGAGGAGGCACCGAAGGGAATTATTCTTCGATGTAAACCTGTTTTCTTTCATTCCCCATCCAATTCTGGTTATAGAAGGGAGAATTCATCGAGTGAGAACCAACAAGGATTGGGCCAATGGAGGTGGGTGGAATTGGCGGAGATGAAGGACTAGGACGGAGCCGTCTAGCCATGAAACTATAATAGGTCAGGTCATTCTTCGTCTTACCCCTCTCACGTGGCATTGCATTGCGAGGAAGATCAGAAGGCCAGGGGAGAAAGGGAGAGACGAGCATAAAACCATGAGAAATAAAGATTCTAGTGAGGGAAGAGGAAGCCACCCATAACGCCTGAACACACTGAATGGAGCAAATTTCATTCCTTACCTCCAATAAGTTGGTAAAATTGGTGGACTCCAGCGACTTCAATAGCCTCATAGACGATCTTCACCTCATCGACTTGGAGGCCAACAATGGCATTCACACTTGGACAAACAGAAGGTCTGGAATACATCAAATCGCCTGCAAACTAGATCGCTTCCTCATCTCGGAATCCCTTATCATGGATGGCACGACAATGGAATCTACTATCTTGAACCTCTCTGGTTCAGATCACTGGCCTATACAGTTATGGCTAGATGTCCCAGCCACACCTGGTAAGAAACCCTTCAGGTTTGAACAGTTCTGGCTAAACCACCCTGATTTCCGAACAAATATCCAAGATTGGTGGAGGGAGGCAGCGGTCCCTTGCGGATCCAAAATGTACAGATTCCAGCAAAAGTTAAAGAATCTTAAACAAACTCTCAAACTTTGGAACAAGCATACCTTCGGCAACATCTTCGACTCCCAAAAACAGCTGTCAAAACAAATGGGTGAGATTCATCATCAGATCAGAGTGCAGGGGCTAACAGATGAGCTAAAACCCCAGGAAATAAAAGTAAATCAACAGATTGAAGATAGGAAAAGACAAGAAGAGATCCTATGGAAACAGAAGTCGCGTATCCAATGGCTCAAGGAAGGAGAACACAACACCAAATTCTTTCACAGAACTATTATCCAAAGACGACATTCTAATAAGATTAGGCATCTCATCTCGGATGAAGGGGAAACCATTCACTCCCATGCTGACATGGAAGAAACCTTGATCGACTATTTTCTAAACCTCCTTACAGAACCCCTCCCGGATAGACATGAAGCCATCAATAAGGTTACATGACATGTTCCCTCCCTCGTTACCCAGGAGAAAAACGCAGCTCTTCTCCAGCCCTTCACAATCGAGAAAGTAGATCAAGCGCTTCAGGACACCCCTAAATGCAAGGCTCCTGGACCCGACAGCTTCACCAACGACTTTTTCCACTATTTCTGGCTGATGATTAGGACATAGGTTTGAGAAATTTTGGAAGACTCTAGAGCCACTGGACAGGTCCTCCAGGCTCTCAATGCTACTTTCCTCACCTTAGTTCCCAAAGAGGGGCAGGCAAATCAACCAAAGCAGTTCAGGCCTATAGCTCTTTGCAATGTCATCTACAAACTCCTTACAAAAGTGATAGCTTGGAGACTCAAGCCTATCTTACCAACAATCATATCCCCAGAGCAATCTGGATATGTTGAGGGTAGACAAATCCTAGACATCATCATCATAGCCCATGAAGTAATTCACTCTCTGCAAAAGACCAAAACTCCAGGTATGCTCCTCAAATTAGACCTCTCTAAAGCCTTTGATAAGATAAGCTAGGAATATATGCGAGCAATGCTTCTAGCTTTTGGATTTGATCAGAACTGGGTAACTTGGATTTTGAATCTAACCTCCTCGGCTTTCTTCTCTCTTCTCATCAATGGTGTCCCCTCGCGACCCTTCTCCCCCTCAAGAGGGATTAGACAGGGAGATCCCCTCTCCCCTTTCCTCTTCATAATCTTGGCCGAGGGTCTTAGCCGATCCATCCATGCAGCAATCGAAAACAACCTTCTGACAGGTTTACCCCTGCACGACATCTCACCCCCTATCTCGCATAGCCAATGTGTGGATGACACCCTCTTGATGGGAAACCCTACGGTCCATGAAGCCAACTCTCTCCTGGAGATCCTCCAAACCTTCTCAGCTGCCTCAGGTCTGGAATGCAACAAGGATAAATCCCAAATATTTTTCTTCAATACGCCCCCTCAGATCCAGCGCCATATCTCGGATATCCTAGGTTTCAATAGAAGCTCCCTTCCGTCCAAATACCTCGGAATCCCTTTGATTGACAATGCCCTCCGAAATTCCTCCTAGGAACATATTTTATCCTTCTTTACCAAGAGGCTTTCCTCTTGGACCTTTAGAGCCTTAAACTTTCCCAGTCATCTCACTCTCCTCCAAGATGTTCTTCAGGCCCTCCCGATTTATTCTTTTTTCGCACTGGATGCCCCAAATTTCGTCCTCACAACCATCAAAAGCTTACAAAGAAACTTCATTTGGCAAGGACTCAACAAAGGGAAGAAAATAGCGCTAGTCAGCTGGGACAAACTCTGTAAGCCCAAAGAGTAAGGAGGCTTGGGATTACAGGATCCCCTTATAATGAACAAGGTTCTCAGCGCCAAAATTTGGTGTCGTTGGTTAAAAAATCCCAAGGATCTCTGGGCCAGACTCTGGAGGAAGAAATACGCTCCAAATGTGGCAGAGAAGAACCTAATCCATTGGAATGGGGACAACCCAGGCTCCTTAATTTGGACAGCGGCCAAGCAGAACAAACAGCTGGTGACTTGGCACGCCTTTTGGGAGATAGGAAATGGGGAAACTACTCTTTTCTGGAAAGACTCCTGGCAACAGTGGCCAACTCTGGACGCTGAGGACTGGGCCCACAACTTCTTCACCCAAGCCACATGGGTAGGCCTAACAAGAGTAGATGACTATTGGTAGGACAATCCCCCGGAAGACATCTGGCGCTGCTGGCACTTGGATAGGGAACACATTAACCTGGAGGTGCATGTAGATCTGGCACCTTGGCAAGAAGAGCTAGCTAAATGGAAAATTCCCAAAATTGCAGGAGAAGATATTCTTCGGTGGGGATACAGGCCACAGGGTACCTTCAACACATGGGAAGCCTACCAAATCAAAACTCAATTAGACCCCCTCCTTGCTTCGAAATTTTGGCACAAAATCTGGAGTCTTAAACATTGGCCGAAAATCACTCTCTTCCTCTGGCTGGTCTCCCATTCAAGCATTCTAACCTGGGACAACCTCTCGAAAAGGGATTTGTGGGACCCTCTTTATGCATACTTTGTGGAGAGGCAGAGGAAACCAGGAACCATCTCCTCAATTCTTTCCCTTACACTACTCAAATCTAGGATCAAGAAGCACTTATCATGCGCACCTCGAACCGCCTCAGAGATAGCATCCTTGAAACCATTGCGAACTGGAGGGACTAGGATTTCCATTCCCCCCTTCTTAATTGTATATGGCAACTTCTACCTGGCTTTATCCTTTGGCAAACTTGGAAATAAAGGAACATAAGACTCTTCAGAAGTATCTCCCTCCCATGGCAACAGTGCTGGCATCAGTGCCATCACAACATCTTGGAAACTCTCCACCTACGGAAGTGGTCCGACGCAGACTTGACCTGCACTCCCTCCGAAATCCCCATCCTTCGGCATTGGACCCCTCTCCCTTCTCTTCAGGCTCTCCCCTCCTCTTCTCTTACCACCCCTTCTAGCAGCCCCTCCTTTTGGTCTCCTCCCCCAGAGGATTTTATCAAGCTCAATTTTGATGGGGCCTCTAAGGGCAATCCAGGGGCTGCAGGCTATGGAGTAGTCCTCCACAACCATCATGGGCACATCCTTATCATAAGCGCAGGCTCCCTCGGTCATTCTATGAACAATGCAGTAGAACTCTGGGGTCTTATCAAAGGACTGCAATTGGCCATCAAAAACAATTTCACCAAGCTAATCGTCGAGGGGGACTCTCAAGTCATCATCAACCTGCTACGCAGAATTTTAAATGGGGCAAACCTGGACAGAATATCGCCTAGATGGAGACTATCACATGGGCTACAGATCATCACAGTTCTACTGCAATCAAATCAGGCTATCATTCTCGCTCACATCAGGAGGAAGGCGAATTAGGTTGCGGATGAACTGGCTAATCTGGGTACCAACTAGAGTGGACCGAAACTCCAATGCAATTCAGCCCTAGATCTTGATCACCCTATTCTCTAGCATTGTATCCGCAAAGCTGGAATGGTGGATGCCTCCCCGGATGGGGTGTTAGTGCGGCACACTTGGCATACGACGGAGGTGGGCACCAGCCACCGAGGCATGGAGCCATGTGATGGGCTCGTGCCACCGCCCGTCACCCTCCTCCGGAATTAAATGGCTATTACTACGACGGGAAAGGGCATTTATGCAGTCTCCCTCTCCTTATTCGTGTCTTTGTATGGCTTAGTCACTGGTGTGTGTCTCTCATCCCTTCTTGCATCCCGAAGGGCTCCTTCCTTCGCAGCCATGGCCTGATCCTGTTTGAATTCTCTGGCTCGATGCTTCCCCTACTCGCCCCCAGGCCTGCCTGGTGCACCTAGTCTCTTCGGCTAGTCACAATTACTACCTTATGCCGCGTCCGAGGGGAAGGACGTGGAGGGGCTCTCCCTGGAAGCCTCACTGACCCTCGGTCTCACCTCCCGACTCACCCTCCATCTTCTCCTCCCCCCCCCCTCCAATCCGAGCTTTTTATTGCTTCCTCTCCCACTCTGCCGATTTCGCAGTTTAACTGTCTAGCAATCATCCCCTGGATGCTGAGCTCACTCTCGCGTCTCTTTCTCGAACCTCCTGTGGATTTGCTGCCCCCCACACCAGTGTTTGACCCTCTAAGAAACTCAGGAGGCGAGCCTCCTCCTTATCGTAAGCCTGGGAATGCTGGGTACCAGCCCACTGACTCTTTCAATGGCATGCAGTTCAGAGAAATCTTGGCCATCCTTCACGGTTTGGTCTTTGAACTCCGCCAGGGGGTGGAGGACCTTCAATTTCGCCTACAAGCTACAGATGAAAAGGTGGCGGTCTTTCTTCAGACTCTCTCCTCCATGCACGAGGCTTTCCCCTCGGACCCGACAGAAGGGACCTCAATAGAGGAACCTAGTGCAGCTCCCGGTGAAGGAAATGACAAGGTGCAGCGCTCAACAGAGTTTGGGCTGGAGCGGGCTGGGTGCGAGAGCCATGTTGTGGAGGTGGACTGGGCAAAGTGACCGTTGCAGGATGCTACGACAGATGCTGATAGAACCGCGAGCGACGTGAACGTCAAAATGCAATGGGCAGACCAGGTGACATATGTCGAGGAGGAACCTTGGACCGAGGACCTCCACGCCACATGGCCAGGTTATCTGTCGGGTGTCTATATCTATAGCGTTTTTCGAGGTCTTGTTAGCCTCTTTTAGTTTTAACTGATGAATAGTTTGTCTAAAACTTTTTTCTTAGCTTATCATACTACTTATCTCGTAAATCCTATGCTGGTTGGAGTGGTTTCCCCTCTGTTGGGGCAGTCCAGTAATTTCAGTAAGGATATTTCTGTATTTTGAAACTCCACTTTGGTTCTGGAAGGCTTTTAATATATGATACTTCTTACTTAAAAAAAAAAAAGTTGATAAAATTGGTAATAGAAACCATTGTTATCTTTGAGTTGACATCTTGTATTAGCCTCGTACCAAACCTGTAGCACTCTGGCACTCGCATTGAGCAGCTCATTAAGTCTCCAACGTTGCAAAGCCGCACCACCATCCACGCTATGTAAATGCTATGCATCCGAAGGAGAAAAGAGAGATAGGTGGCGCTAAGGTGCATTTACTACCTTAGGCGCATGATGTCCAACTCTTACCCCATCCAGGAATGATAATTTAATATTTAATCTCATATCAAAAATAAATAAATAATAAAAAATTAAATACTAAAAAATAATTATAAATATTTAAATTAATTATTTTTTTATGAAAATGTTTTAATTTCATAAATTTTGTTATTGTTTAACTTTAATATAAATTTATTGTAGAACATGTTTATTCTTCATACATGAATAGTTGATTGGGCTATTTGTCAATACATTGTAATTGGGAGCTAGTAAAGTAATATAATTTGTATTTTTATAATATTATAATGTATAAATATAAAGAAAATTTAAACATGTCATTTTTTTTTTATTTCTTTAATGTAAGATTTGTTTTTTGATTTTTTAAATTTAAATTATTAAATTAAGTAATTTTATATGAAATATTTTATTTTAATTTTATTGATAGAGATAGAGGATTACACATTTCATCAAATACGAGTAAAAAGGTTAGGGGAGGTGAATAGAATTTGAGGATAAATTCATTAATTATTCTCCAAATTCATAAAAGGGAAGATGGATCTTGACATTAGAAGGTCAATATCTTATAAAGTTTATATCATAACAACATCAAACTTTCATAAGAGTACTTTAGGGTTAGGGAAAAATGTGGATAGAAAATTTTCAAAGGATAAAGGTATTGATCATGTCAATATCATTGAAGGTTGTGATACAAGGATCCAAACACCTAATGTAGATTTACACATTGATGTATGTAGAGGTAAGGTGAAGGAGGTTGTTCATAGTGTAATGTTTAATGACTCTCAAATCCAAGTAGGAAATTAGTTATGAAAGTGTTGAAGTTGAGTAAAATATGGGTAGGTTAAACACAAGCCATTACAACCATGAGGACCTATAAAGAAGATGGAAATCCCAATGTATGAAGGTATTTTGGAGGTAGAAGAGTTGATTTACTGGATAAATTCCTTAGACAAATATTTTGATTATGAGGAGATTGATGATCAGAAGAAAGTAAAGCATGATGTGACCAGGTTGAAGGGACATGTAGCTTTATGGTGGGACGAGTTGCTACATGTCCTCATCACTAATGGTGGTACTATGAAGTGTGGGGGGCGTTGTGAGAATGTCAAACTCCAAATGGGTGATTATCATCTGAAAACCCACATGCTCTCTATTTCCATGGGTGGATATGATATTTTCTTAGGCGTCGAATAGCTTCACACTCTGGGGTTGATCAAAATGGATTATCAATAATTATATATGAGCTTCACCCAAGACGCTCACTCCTATACTCTACAGGGTCTCCAAGCAGGCTCTCCTGAAATCATGATCTCTCACAAGATGGAAAAACTATTGAAGAAAGGCCACCATGGTGTGATTTCTCAATTTAATGCCATCCCGGTCACTGAACAAGCCTCTCGGGTAGTTCCTCCTAGCCTGAAAGTCATCTTGGAAAAATACCCCAAGGTTTTTGATATATCCACAGCCTTACCTCCCTCTAGGGGTGAGCATGATCATAGAATCCATCTCCTTTTGGGTAGTCAACCCCCCAATGTATGCCCCTACAAATATCAATTTTCTCATAAGAATGAAATAGAAAAGATGGTTCAAGATTAATGGAGGAAGGGGTAATTCACCCTAGCACTAGCCCATATTCTTCCCTAGTGGTAATGGTCTTAAAGAAAGAAGGCACTTGGTGCAAGTGCCCTGATTTTTGTGCTTTGAATAAACTAACCATCAAAGATAAGTTTCCCATTCCTATCATTGATGATTTGTTGGATGAAATCCAAGGTTCCTGTGTATTAACCAAATTATACCTTCTCTCAAGCTATCACCAGATCCAGATGAAGGAGAAAGATATTTCGAAGACTTCTTTCAGAAATCATGAAGGACATTATGAATTCTTGGTCATGCCTTTTGGCATTTTCAATGCCCCATCCACCTTCCAAAGTCTCATGGATAAACTATTGAAACCTTACCTTCAGAAGTTTCTCTTGGTTTTTTTTTATGACATCCTCATCTACAGCCGCACTTGGGATATTCAATGTCTTCATGTTGACAAAGTCCTTTACTTGCTGCAGGAAAACCAGTTGTTTGTCAAAAGGCCCAAATGTTCATTTGGAGCCAGCGAAGTGGAATACTTGGGACACATTTTCAATAGAGAAGGGGTAAAAGTTGACCCCAAAAAGATACAAGATATATAGGAGTGGCCACGACCCATGACCTTAAAGAGACTAAGGGGTTTTCTTGGTCTTGTGGGACCTTAAAGAGCCTAAGATACTAAGGGTAAGATTTGTTTAAATTGCAGGGAACCCAACTGAACATGAGCACAACCTATCACCCCCAATCTGACATCCAAATGGAAGTGGTCAAAAAATATTTGGAAACCTACTTGCGGCATTTTTCTTCAGATAAACAACACCAATTGGTGCAATGTCTTCCCTTGGAAGAATGGTGGTACAATAATTCTTATCATACGACCACTAAAATGACCCCATATGAAGCAATGTGTGGCCAACGACCAAAGACAATCATTACCTATCTTCCCGGCACATAAAAGGTCCAATATATTGATACAATGTTGCAAGGTCATATAGCCACCCTTGTGACTGTTATAACCCTAAATTGCACCACACATGCTTACCTGGCATCAAGCCAACTCATATCCCTTCATTGCCAAAACATCTGTTGAGAAACCTCTTTGAAAATCCTCTTGGGTTAAGTCACACGTGCCCTAACCCACTATTGCATGCGTTGGAACGCTGGCAGGCCTACTACTGCACACGTTTACCTAACAAAGCAAAAAAACAGGAAAGTTGTCGATGGGACAAAAATCTATGGGTTAGTTAATTGAAACTCCTAGCCATGCATGGACGAGAGTTCGTTCAAAACCCTAGCTCCTTCTATCCTATAAAAGAAGGGGTAGGGGTACTATTTGCAGGAGGAAAAAGATAGCAAAGAAACTCTGCCCAATTGCCGAATCCATTTGTCCCAACCCTTTAGCCTTTCCTCAAGCCTAAGAAGAATTCAAGAAAAGAAGTTGGAGGACAAAGAAGAGGAGGAGCCCAGGATCGGGATCAAGGAATGGTGGCCGGTCTCAACACTGGTTGTAAGTTGAGTCATTTTGAATATAATAAAAGAATATTTTTCCCGTCCCAATGCATGAGTTATATGTGGTTTTTGTAATTTATGCTTAATTTCTAACGCTCAAGTAGAAAAGTAGCATGCATGTGTAGTGTTTTGTCATGATTGCAGGAGAACTTTGGAAGGAGCAGCGTAAGCAAGCTGACAAAGCGCAACGGAGGATCTACACCAAACATCAGTAAAAAGGTTAGTAGGTCCTTTCCATGCTTGTATGTGAAAAAGGGGTTTTAAGTTTTGGGGTGGTAGGTTAAAAGTGATTTCTTTAAGGTCATGATCTGCATGCAAGTCTGGCCCTAGCTTGCTAGTCTGTAGGGTATTATTTCCCAACAACATAATTGGCAACTCCACTGGGGAATACTATTAGGGTTTCTGGATTCAGTTGAGGTTTTTGGGTAGTTTATGGGATTAGATTTTCTGTTTCTTTGTTTGTCTATTTTCTGTTAGGTCAGAGCTAGCAGGGAACCTGGTTCTTGATACCAGTTTTTTCCTTGACTGTTGCTTGACAATAATTATCGGGACACACAGAGGTACACGCGGCCTGTAGAAGGCCTGCACGCGTGTAACCCACACCCTAGCCTTATACAACCCGCGTTTGAATGCTAGCTGTAAAGGTTTCAGTAGCATGTGGGAGTCAGAAAGCTTGAGAGGCAGTCCTCCTCCTCCCTGTCAGAATTTTACATTCTCAGGGAGCTTTCTAGATCCTGTCTGAGTCTTCCTGGTTCATGGTCTTGTTTCAGTTTGCTTTATTGCGTTTTGTTACTTCTTGCAATTTTTTTTCTTTTCTGTTAAAAGGAAGCATCCAAGCCTTCAAGAGACCCTGGTTGTCAATACCAGAGGCCAGGTCTGGGTTGCCTGTGTTTAGTTTTTTCTTAGAATTTTTACATACACGCGGCCTGTGCAAGTACAGCCTGCGGGTACCCGCGCGCTGTTGTAGGTCAGCACGTGTTTGCACGCGTGTTGTTTCAGTTACAGTAGCAGGCTTGGCAGGTTGCTTTTCAGTCAGGGTGGGGTAGTCATCCCTTCCTGTGGTGAGAAGTATTCCTCTCAGGGGTTGGAGTCTAGGGTTGCACAGTCAGTAGGTTGGGGCTTCTTACCCTGAGCCTGTTTTTCTTAGTTGATGTTTGATAGAAAAGATTAAAAAGAAAAGTTGTGTTTGATGGTTTTTAGACAAGCGTAAGAATCGGTGCTTTCGTGATTTCCATTGTGTGTCTTTGCTCTGTTTCTTTGCGATCTGCGCTTTAAGCCATAATTTTATTGTGTTTTCTTGGTTTTCTGCTTGTCGCCATTTTTCCCTTGTTGCTTCATTTAGCACTCAAATAAAAAAAAATATATCTCTTTTTCATTTTCTTCTTTGTTTGAAGATTGTGTTGTTGCATCAATAGCTAGGAAGAAATCTTTTGTTCATAAGTTTTTGTAGTGCATTTAGAGCATAAGTAGCTCGTAGTCGAGCAAAATTCCTTTATGTTTGTTGCATGAAATCTTAGGAAAATTGAAAAGAAAAGAAGTCTTTCTTTGTGAAAAGGTGTTGATTTTTGCATTTCAGTAAAAATTTTGTTTCCAGCATTTTTTATTCGTTTTTTTTCTTTGATTCTTTACACATCATCAGTTTCACCTTCATACCTTGTGACGTAAAAAAGCCCATAAAAACAACGCTAATTAAAATCTATTAGACTTTTTTGTTTGTAGGGTTCATATACTAGCTCAGGACTAGGGCCTTGGAATAGGTTGGAGAGTAAACTCTCCAAGGCCACTCAAAACCAAACATTGAAGTCTGTGATAGGGAGTGTAGAAGTCCAGTTTCGTGGAAGTTATCCAGGACCGCCCTCTAACACAGGGGATAAACACGAGGTCGCGTAAGGAAAGGTAGCGGAGATAACCCCTCCAAAGCTGGACCAAGCGTAGTGGAGAACACATATCGAGGATTTATTGAGGGATTCCATCGTTTGCATTTGCCACGGGGCTTCGTGGGTCTCGAATCCGTTCGAGGTCCTCAGTCGTCTTCCGGACCATTTTCTCTTGATACCCTTGACAGGTTTCGGGCTTGATACCCTGCTCATTGTGGTCTACCCGACTATCGACTGTACCCGCCTGGTGATTGTTCGCATGCTGACAAACTAGTTGCCAATTTTTTTAGGGACATACACAGGTGACTGCGAGGGTATACCGCGGTACCTAGGACAGACATCAGGCCACGCTTTGCAGAGTATACCCAGAGGGTGATTCCGTTTTCGAGTTGCACTTGCACCAGTAAGTTTCTCTAGTGTTGGTTGTTGTAACTGTTCTTCAAAATAGTTAGTGATTGCTTGTCTTATCTCTTAGGGGCTTCTTTTTAGTGTGTGTTACTGTTTGAACGTGTAGAATACCTTAGCGTGTCATGGATCTTCTCACACAGTGGAGGATTCAGAGCTCCGCCGGTCACGAAGGCTTCTGGGCCTGTCGCCGGTTATACTGGAGCCACCCCCACCACCATTGAGGCGGAAGCTAGACCAACAAGGGTCTTCCGAAGCAACTGGGTTACAAACCATTGTGCCCGAACAACTCCCGGAGGAATCAACCACCAATCTTGGTTCGGTTGAAACCCCAACCATTGATATTTGTGCCAATTCAATTTTACGAATGCCTGTCAGTGCCTCACACAGTTATGGAACCAAACACTGTTACTTCCTCTGGGAATTCTTCCATTCCCACCACCGTTGCTACCACAGGAGAAGCATCTCCTAACTTGTCGTCGTCATTCTGGGCCACCACATTCTCAGCCGCAACTACGTCGCACAGTGGAACGACCCCATCTATCGCGGCGGCCACAAATCCTTTCACACCTTGTGCGACAGGTCCTCCATTCTCATACAGTATGCCTAGTTCAGGTACGAGTCCTGCACTCACTCACTCCACTTTACAGACTTTGGGTCTGGGGGCAGGGAGCTCTAACGCTCCTCTGCAAGGTCAACTTAGGGGCATTCCTGTCCCTTTTAATTCTTTTCCTTACGCTGGAGGTCATATCTCTCCTTTGTCCCCTTTGCTTGGTGGTCTGCATCAGCAGTGCACCGGGAAACCTACACACATGAGTTCATTTGGAGCCGGGACTCAAGGAACACCTGCACAAACTTTGTCGGTAGGTTCGTCACCATTTGTTTGGAACGAGACGTTTGGTAACAACACTTTCGCATCCACTGCTTTCCCATATGGGGGCACTCCCATCTTTGGACAGTCTACTCCGGCACAGGGTACTATTCCTACGTCGGGGGCACATATAGCAGGACCTTGGAACTCAGGACAAGGATCCGTTCCTTCCTCTGGAATGTCATTCTGGGGTAATTCTTTCCACAGTCAATGGAATGTCGGACAGACTTCTATGCCTCTCCCAATAGGACCGGCATGGGATAATCCTTCCCAAAGTCCGTCAAACACGATGAATGCCCAACATCCGATGTCCTTTATGGGGAATTAGCCAATGATGTCTCCACAGATGCAAAATCCTTACGTTGTTCAGGGCCATGGTTTCTACCAGAATCCGGGCCAGCAGCCAAACTTTTCCTGGCAACCTGGTGCCAGTCAAACTCCAGGACCCTTTTTCCCAGGCTATCAACAACAACCCAAACTACCATTCCTGGCAATGTTACACTTGCCCGATTTGACAAGGTTGTTAAATGATCCTATTTGTCACGATCCACGTTGGCCTCCTATGCCAACAAAGTTTCCTTTGGAAATTCCAAAGTTCGAGGCCAAGACTAACGAAGATACAGGTGATCATGTGACTACTTTCCACCTTTGGTGTTCATCTAACTCATTGACAGATGACTCCGTACAATTGCAATTTTTTCAATGCACTCTTATCGAGAGTGCCATGAAATGGTACATCGAGCTTGATCACTCACGATATTCTTTTTTTGGTGAACTGGCTATGGCCTTCCTTAACCATTTCCAATTACCTGTGAGATACGACGCAGGCACAGAGCTTCTTGCGAATTTCGAAAAGATGACAGCGGACCATATGTCAGATCATATCCGAGAGTGGAGATGCCGAAAGAGTCTAATCAAAGTACCGGTTCCACCAGCATTCCTGCTTGAGTGGTTCCTTAAGTCTTTAGTCCCACAATTATCCAAGGACGTTGTGACTTCAAGAATTTTCTCCGAAGAAGATGCCATCATGAGGGCTCAACAGTTTGAGCTCATCTATTCTCAGTCTGGTTTATTATACAACATCCTACCAGATGCACCACGATCGATACTGGATAAAACTAGATAGAGAGCTGGACCACATGCCGATGGTATCGTTGGTTCGACACAAACCAAGCCCGCTGAGCAATTGACAAAACAATTGAAACAGTTATATATACAACACTCAACGACCAGCCAGACTACTGCTTTGGCTGCTCCTCCTACCCAAACGTCGAAAGTACACTCTGTGCAGACGACTAACCCAAAGGCCCCCCAGCAACCTGAAGGGAAGAAAAAACAACGCAAGAAGGGTAAGGGGGATAAGAAACCCACTGATAATGCTGGCGAGGGCACTATGGAAAAACGGAAGGCGAGGTATCCGTGCAACTTGTGTGCGGAAGACCACCTGACCCATCTATGCCCTCGACTTGTGGAGGCCCAAAATTTTGTCACACAACAACAACAAGCCGTGTTGACTAATCCCTTTCAGCATGGGCAAAATTTAACTCAAGCCTCTACAAGTGCCGAAGGGGGCAGCCAAGAAACCTGCCCTCCCCCACACAATTTGTCATCCTCGAACGTATATATGGTTAGGGGTGATTCTTTATAACGACTAGAGTGCACGACTATAGTAAACCAAGCGCCTCTGAGAAGGGAAAAGAAGTCGAACTCCCATCTCTTCCTTTGCAAATTGAGAAGACGTTGGGAGAAACGATGACACACATTCCAAAAGGTGTGTTTAAGAAAGATTCTCATAATCCAAACACAAGGGCCACCCAGAATTACTCTATGGTGGAAGATTTATCCCAAACCCCTTGTGCTATGTCCGCTTTGGAGGTCCTCCAAAGTTGCCCTGCTCAGAGGAAAGCCTTGTTGACTTCTTTAGGCTCTACTGAGACTTGTAACCCGGGTACCATCATGTTGGATACGACTGACTTGAAACCTCATCTGCCTTACCACGTCACGTTTCAGATAGTAGTGGCTCATCCCACGAAAAAATTTACACAGAATATCTTCTGCACGGTGGTCGACGAGGGCACTTCGACTTGCGTTATGTCGTTAGCATGCTAGAAAGCCATTGGTCAGTCTGAGTTGTCTCCATCACCTACTCTCCTCACTGCGTTCGACGATCGTTCTTTCCAACCACATGGCATCATTCCTTCTTTCCCTATGCAGTTAGGAGGGAAGACCGTGTGTGTCAAAGTAGAGGTAGTCGATTCCCCCCTCGACTACAATCTCTTGTTAGGTTGTAGTTGGACTTATGCTATGCAAGCTGTGGTCGCTACAGTTTTCCGAGTCTTATTATTTTCGCACGAAGGTTGGATAGTGAGCATCAATCAATTGTCCTTCTCTAGACCTGACCCAGCTTTGGGGGCATCCACGGTTCCCATGATTGATAATCCTCAACCCGGTGTAGTTAACGTAGGAGTCGGATTGTGCCCATCCTTGATGGGTACTTTCGATTACCCACCTCCTCATGACGATGTCAAGTTTATATCGAGTCACCACAAGGCTGAGATTTTTCACGTTTCGTCGTTCCACACGACTTATTTTGAGGATTCGTGGATTCTTCCTTCCCCATCAACCATGATGGATGAGACAGGGCACACCGCATGTCCATGCCCTTGTCGTCTGCTGAAGTAGCGTACTCTTTAGTCCAACAAGCTTCAGCTAACCCTGATTCGACTCTCGCACAAGATTTGGATCCACTTCCAGAACCTATTTGGGCTCAGGGTTCTCTTGCTACCACCGATTCATTAGACTTAGTCTTGCCTTCTGATGAAGCAGTAATCGAGGTGATGACTAGTCTGGACAAAACTTGGGAAGATCGTCATCACAGATCATATTCCCTCCCAAAGTTAAGCCGAATCAAAGCAGGAGAATTCACCGTGACTATGACTGGAGATAGGTCTTGTCATACTAATCCCTTAGCTACACACAAGATCTATGCTGAGGTTAATATGGAAACCATTTCTGAAATGACACCTATAAATATCTCCAGAACCCCTGGCATCATAGACAATGTTTTCGTCGGAGCATACAACTCCCCCGAGGAGATGCCAGGCATTGACCCACAAAGAGTCTATCATGAGCTAACTTTGTTGTTTTTCAAGCTCGCTTTGAGATCTGAAAGCAACATTCGACAAGACTGCATTTATTCCTTTCGATCTCGTCTAGATTAACTAAGAAAAGTAACCATTATGGAGTCTTCTTTAAGCCCTTTTCAGACTCCTTAAAGATGAAAAGATTGTCGAGTGACCTTGTTTCTTCACACTCGTTAAATTGGTCCAGAAGAACGTTCCTTAAACGGGTCTCCTTTTAAGCCCTTTTCAGACCCTTTAAACATGCAAATATTGCCGAGCGATCTTGTGATCTTTCACGCTCGTTAAACTGAAATTTGAAGTCACGTCTGTCTGGCGGTAGTTTACCCCTTTTTCGGTCCAGACGGTCAACTGTATGAACAAAGGAATGCTCTATTGAATTCCCATTCTTTAGAAGAGTATCCTCAGGTATAATTTTATTCCTTTTTTGGGCTTGAGGGACTAAATTTACGAAAAAGAAACCCCCATGGAGTCCATAGTTAAGCTCTTTTTAGACTCCCTAAAATTGAAAAGATCGTCGAGTGACCTTATTCTTTCACACTCGTTAAACTGGCCCAGAAGAACATTCCTGACGGAGTCCATAGTTAAGCTTTTTTTAGACTCCTTAAAAGTGAAAAAATAGCTAGCTGATCTTGTCCTTTTCACACTCGTTAAAATGGTTTTGAATTGACGTCTAATCGGTGCTAGTTTATCCCTTTTTCGAACCGACTAGACTATTGTCGAAAAAGGTACCCCAATGGAGTTTCCTTTTATACTTTTTCAGACTCTCTAAATATGAAAAACCACCGAGATTCCCTTCTCTGGGCTCGTTAAACTTACATCGAAGGACGTTACCATTGTGTGTTCTATCAATCGCATTTGCATATCTTACCCGTCAGCCTTGTAATAGTTTGCTTCTGCGTCTTAACACCTTTGGCTACTGGAGGATTTTTCCTGAGTATCGTTTCCCTAGAACATTAGTCTTGTCCTTGTGCCTTGAGCTTGTATGTTTGCAGTACTCGTTCCTCCATTGTAACGTAATATTCCTTTATTCTTTTTCACAAATTATCAAAAAGAACAAAAAAATCAAATATACCCCAAAAAGAGGATGGGAAAAGTATTTTCTTTATTGGCAGCATAATGAGTCGCCCTTGGATAGAGCACATCTTTCTGTTTGATTCATTAGACTATGGGATGTAGTACAACCTTAGGAAGTTTTTCTCGCTATATAGAGTTGTGTCCTCCACCGTTTGGTTACTCTTCCAAACATATGGAGAGTTTGTGTTGCCTCCTGCTTCGTAGACTTATGATTAACAGATATGCTGCCTGAGTCTTATCACTTGTCGTGCTATTATCCAAGGGAATTTTGTCACTGAGCCTGAGTCGGCCCCTCTGCAATATGTCTTTTTTCCGCATACCCGGCTATCCTGAACGTCCAATCGAGTCTTTGTTCAAAATCACTGAAGCCTTCAGTCCGATCATCAAGATTATCAAGTCCATAACCGACGAGCCGTCAAAGACCTCTGGGTAGTGTAGTCATACACTCATATTACACTCCTACCTGAGTTTAGAAGATTTTGAAGTTGTTGCTCGAGCTCTGAAGTACAGCCATCAAGCCGAATCAACTTCTGGGAGATGGATACTTTATATGTATATCTTTCTGATTTTGAGATGTAGCTCCACTTTGTATTATTCGCAGCTACTCTTTATAGTTATTTGACATGGATCTACAGTGTATTTGATTGGTAGCCATGGTTCTATTTTATCCCGAGCATGGGTATGCCCGCCTCGGTGAGACATTTGTTATTTTGCAGA
>ML799596.1:4462-65496 GCA_009831015.1 Picea engelmannii
CAGGGCTGCATCTTGCATATGAGCCAAGGAAGTAGCTCTTCTCTCTCTTAACAAGAGGTAGAAGTCAGGGTCAAAAGCACTAGCATAGGTAATTTTGGCAGAGGCTTATGTAGGCTTTATCTCAGCAGGTATCTTATTGTACATTTTGTTGAATCTTTTGGAGAATTCAGAGACATATTCTCCCTCTTTTCTCTTTAGTGACTCGAACTTTGTGATATAATACATAAAGTCTTTTTTATCCCCCCATTGTCTCAAGAAAACATCATCCAAAGCCTTAATCCCAGTAATGGATCCATGGGTCAATCCCCTAAATCATTTCCCAACCTGACCAGGCTCTGGACAAAGACTCTAATCCACACATCTTCATTTTCAATATTTAGATTGTTTGCATAATTGTAGAAGGCAACAAGGTGTTCTTCAACAATTATGTCTTCTTCTCCTGTGAATTTGGGCATGTATTTCAGGTACTCTCCAACAAGGAGGGAATTCATTGGCTGAGGTAAAACTAGAGGGGAATATCTTGTAGCTACTATGGCATCCATTATGTTCCTAGGGGGATTAGCACCTGCCATTGGGATGTGAGGTGGAGGAGAATTAGGAGGGGATGGAGTTCGAACAGGGGAGACTGGGGGTGTGTTTCTAGGATGAAAGGGAAACAACAAAGGATTTGAGGAAAAATTTACAAGGTTGGAGGGAACAGAGGTTTCCCTCACTGTAAAAGAAACAACTGTGATAGGAGGAGGATTTGTGAAGCCAAGAGTGGGAAAAGCTTCTGAGATCCTGGTTTTAAACCAGGCTACAACTTCAAGGGAGATAGGAGTGACAAATATTTATCCCTCCAATCCAAGACCAGGAGGGGATAAATCAACAGGAACACTCCCAAACTTTAAACTTCAGGAAACTCCAACAGATGGCATAACAGGAAAATGAGAAGAAGATATTGGAGTTTCTAAAAGAAGATGGTGAAAATCATTAGAAATACCTGGTCCAGCAGTCGAAGTACTTCCCTGAGGGGTCTTTCGTCTTCTGATAATTTTCTTTGGGTCATCTTTAGGTGTTGCTAAAGGCAGCTGTGGGGTAGACCACATGTGTCTGCCTCTAGAAGCCATAGTTAAAACAGTGGAGTCACCAGTGGATTCGCACGAATGGATTTTCCAGGTGCACAGTTGCAATCTTTGATGTACGAAGTTATGATGCACCTTCAGAACCAATAAGCTTTGTCATTCAATCACAAGGAAAATATTCAATTCCTCCCCGGCAATGGTGCCAAAAATGTTAGTACTAGAAGTCACCTATGGATTGCAGTAGAGGTAAGCCCAATACCCATTAGAGTTTTATGTCATGGGTTGGTTTTTAAAGAGGTCAAATGGGCACAGACTCGAGATGATATCTATTTAACTCAAAAATATAGACCAGGCAATTCATGAGAAAGTGAGCTCTTGATTTAATTTCAGTCAGTAAGTTGTAGTAAATGGTGAGTAGGGGGAAGAACTAGTGAGTAAATGTAGAGGTCTGCTATGGAAATCGGGTCTTCCAACATCCTAATGAGGAAAATCTTCGAATATAAGATCTTCTTGAACCCAAAACTTCAAGAAATTGAAAACGTCATAACAAAATTGCAATCAAACATACATTACAATACAGTCACAACAACTCGATTGGATCACCCATGCCCGAGTCTTCAATATCAGAAGCAAAAGAGATGATAAGAAAGTTGACTGTCATTAAAAAAGAAGTCTCAAATGGCAACACATAACCAGAGAACCAGAGGCTTCATTAAAACTTTATAATATGAGAGCTTAGCTCAACCATCGACCCTAAAAAAATATCAAAACCGAGTATT
This sequence comes from Picea engelmannii, assembly GCA_009831015.1. NCBI lineage: Eukaryota > Viridiplantae > Streptophyta > Pinopsida > Pinales > Pinaceae > Picea > Picea engelmannii. The sequence continues at coordinate 6,306 of ML799596.1, forward strand.
TATACTCAGAACAATTTCCACCACAAGGAGTGTGACCTGTCTATAGCAATCAAATCTTTGTGTCTGCATCTTATTCTGTCAAACCACACTTGCATTCCTTTGTCAGTCGCAAGATCAGATCAGTATGGGCTTTGCAGGAAAATCCATTGACAAGGGAACTTTGGGCTGACAGTCTTCCTCCACGAAAAACTTTTCCATGCTTTCCATTTATGGGGTGAAATGAGGTTTCAACCACTTCCCCCATTTCCATTAACTACCTTCGTCGATATTAGGAAAAGATATGACACCCATAAATGTTCCCGGGTATCTCATGACTCCTTCAAGTCAATTCAAGCACCTTGAGGCCACACTGATCTTTCTTTGTGATCAACTTAGGCGCTTCGAGCTTTTGCGTAGCTCCCTTTCATTGCCCCCCGTGACCTTGGGCCATGACCTCATTCTTATCCCATATGAAATTTTGGGGTTTCGCATTTCAGGAGTTCTCACTCCCCTTGATTTCAAATATCTCGATGCTCGCTTCCGTGAAATGACCCCTCTCAGATCAACAGTCAGATTTGCCTCGAATCTGAAGGCCATGATCATCTCCCCAAAAAAATTTAGTCGTTAGCCGCATAATAGGCACATGCCCTTGTTTATATCCCTGCTTTCTATATGACCGTGGGCAGTGATCATAGGCCTAATTCCTAGGCGCTTTGTGATTTCACATTTCGCGACTTCGTGTCGTGCTCCATGCTCAAACCTCTGAGTTGCGAAATAGTGATCGCTTGGATCTGGTGACACGTGTCCCTTTGCATCGGATGACCCAGATGGATATTGATATTTCGGGACCTCAGGCCATCGGGATTTCAGGACTCCTCTCACTTCATTTTTCCCGGACTGACTTCCTCCTCGTTTGGATCTGGTGCCACGCATCCTGCTGGATCGGACGACTCTTGTTGATTTCGAATCTCAGGGGTTTGGATCTCTCACAAATACTTCAACAATGTTTTGAACTCCTGATACCCGCGATTATTATTTGTCGCTAATCTTTGAACTTTGAATTTCCCAGCCAAACCGAACCTGCTTGCTCGCTTGATTCGAGCCCATGACATACCATTTTAAGTGTTACGCTTGTGCTTATGGTTGTGGCCTTTGTACATGAATACTTGGATGACTGTCTAAGGGCTCAAGAAGGAAAAAGGATCAGTGATAGGGAAAAAAGAGAGAAGTGATCGACCTCAAAGAAAACAGAGAGGCCTAGGTCTGACACCTCTTAGGCAGGAAAAAGAAGAAAACTATAAACCGAAAGGAAAAAATTTGCGATTGGGTCTGCAAAAGGAGGAGAGACAAGAAAAATTACAGACTTGGGCAAAAAACCCCAAATTCACAACACTTTAACAAGTTTATGTGATAACACATGTGACCTTTGAATCATTGGCCAAGGCCTTTCTATCTTTTTTCCAATTACCGGTTCGTCATGACACTAGATAAGAACTTATCTTTGAGTTCAAACAAACCACTACTATCCATATCTTTGACCACATCCATGAATGGTGTCGACGACGTAGTTTGTGTAAAGAAAAAACCACCAAAGAACAACATCTCGATTGGTTTCTTAAATCGATCGTACCTGTGATTTCCAAGGATGTAACATCCACTTTTCCTCAATCAAAAGAGGAATCCATCAACAAATCCTAGAAATTCAACCTCATATAAGCCCAATCAGGTTACTTGTACACGATATTTCTTGATGCACCCAGACCCCTACCATTTGGCCAAGACAAACCTGGGGTTTTCCATGTTGCATATGGGTTGATTGGTTCTATGACACACCTCAACCCTTACAACCACCCATCACCTACCTATGGTGAAAATCAATATCCTCAACCATATGGAGGGACGTCTTATTACCCTCCCCCCACTCACCAATATTCATATCCTGTTGTTCCCCCTCAGTCGTTGGGGGGACCCCCACCAGTACCCCAAATGCATCTGGTATCTCAATCAAGTACGGGTCCACCCCGAACCCCCATATATAACCCTAATAGTGGTGGGAGTACTTCAACTTCATATACGCCACATGGATCGTCTCCACAAAAGAATCCACATTTTCCATTTCCTAGTCCTCCCCAGTTGGTTTCTCCTCCACTAGGACAACCACATGCCGACGTTAATTTTTTTCAGCCCTCTTCCATTCAACAGGTTCATGCTTTTGAAGAATTGAATACGGAAAATCCATCTCATCATCCTAATAATGCCAAGAAGAAAGAAAAAAATTGAAACAATAACAACCAAGGACCAGGAGAAAATAACCCCCAACAAAACCGTCATGCTGGAGGCAACCATAATCAAGGCAACTAGAACCCCCAAGGGGGAAATAATAACAACCAACCATGCCAAGGGAAGAACACAAATATCATAACTAACTTCCCTTGCGCTCTTTGTGTTGAGTATGGACATTATACTCACCACTGCCCCCAAATTGTTGATTACAAATAGATGAAATAATCCATGAAAACACAATGCACTCCCACACCACATGCCCCATAGCAGGCCCCACAACCTTATTTGCAACCACCACCTCCAATTGTTTTTCAAAACCCCATTCCACACCAAGGTGTGATGAATACCCAACAAGAGGTAAACTATGCTCCACCACAAATGGGGAATTATCAAAACTCAGGTCCCACTCAACCCAGGAATCCAACCGATCGCAATATCCTTCATACCAACGAAGAAGAGATTCTTATGCAAACACACATCCGTCCATATGGGATGCCTCCTAACTCTACACCAACCACCTGAGAAACAACTCCAGCTACAACAGGACAACCATTGATGATCCCACGCCTTAACACAAAACCAAATCCCCATATACCCCGCATGCCTTTACGACGAAATTTACATAACCCTCATGATAGGTCAGCCCATAATTACCTTCTGGTCGACGACTTATCATAGTCTCCTGCAACCATGTATGTATTGGAGGTCCTCCAAACCTTTCCATCACAACACAAATCCTTTCTTTCCTCCTTAGGGGCAGTCGACCCAACTGATACTCGGATAATCACTTTTGATTTATATAGTGGAGAACCAGGCCTCCCCGCTCTGGTAGCCTTTCAGATACCAGTTAAAATCCAAAACATCACAGTTCATCGGTGCATCATCGATGAAGGTGCATCCACATGCATCATGTCTAAAGTAGTATGGCAGAAACTCAGCTCACCTGAGAAAGTACCATCCACCATCACCCCGAGAGCTTATGACAATCAACCATCATCTCCTGAAGGGATCTTCCAAAATGTCCCCATAGAACTCGGCGAAAAAACCATCATGATTGACATAGAATTTATCGACGCCCCACTTGATTACAATATCTTGTTCAGATGTAGCTACATGTATTCTATGAAGGCGATATCCTCTTCTATGTTTCGTATGATGATGTTCCCCCATAATGGGAAAATAGTCACCATCGACCAACTTACACATTATGAGCCTAATAATTCTTCCAACATTGATAACATCCTCCCTCTTGTCTGTGCTAGCTCAGATGCTTTTCCAGTCATCAACATTGGCCCTGGAATATTCAAATACCCATCCTTGTTAGGAACTTCTCATGGAGCACCACCTCTCCTAAACCCATCTATTTCAACACAAGTGTGTATAGTTTCTTCTAACAGAATAGATATCAGAGAAAATACTCCTCTCACTGAGGCCCCTCCCCACATCGACGTTCCACCAGTCAAAGAAATATTACCTCAAGAGTTCCTTGAGAACACCCCCACACCACTAGCTTAAATATCTTAACTATTATTGTTGATTCTCTCCACATGACTAAGTGATCATCAATAAAATGCGAACAATTTATTTCTTTAAATTAACTGATCTCTAAAATAATCCTTAAATTGTTAATGCTTCTTCAACATCATCCATCAAGAATATTTCATGGCCATGTACCTCCACAAACTGCTTAAATCCTTTTCCCAAATGAATCCCATTATTTCAACTTTTGAATAAGAAAGCCAATCCTTCCAAAAACATTTCTTACCAATGCCATCTACCATAGTCCCTTTTGTTTTTCTTGTTGGAAGTTGAATAGCCCATGATTGTTACAATGAATTTCTTATTTCCATATCTCCTCGCAACAAGAACAAACAAAAAAAACTAATTCCCTTGATAATCTCTGATCGAGAGTTACATACAATACTTCCTTGCTCAATTGTGGTGCATAGATCTATGTATAGAAATAAATCAAATCTTGCAGTCACAATATGATTAGTGAAGAAAGATTAAATAGAGAGTAATATGCTTGAAAGGATAATGGATGGGTGTGTGTATACAAGGGTTTGTAAGTAGTGAATTTTGGTTACACACTGAGGAGAAAGATGAGATGAGTTATTCATGGGAGAGTGAGAGGATTTCTTAATGAATCATATTTATGAATCAAGCGATTGTTTTCTACTTCTACAAATGTTTGTTAACTATTTCTCTCATTCGATGGAATAGTTCAGGTACAACCAAACATGTATTTTTCAGATATGTCCTCCTTGAGCGAGGGAAGTTTAGGAATACTAGAGGATAGGGAGGCATCTAGTAGGCCTAAAAGAGGGAGATCAACTAGATGTCAAATTATTAGGGCTCAAGATTTGAAAAGAGCTATCAAACAAGAGGCTCGTCACAGGTGTCTCCAAGAAACTAATGAAAGGGATAAAATAGATCCATGGAACTATAACTGAAGTCATATAACTATCACTAATGTATCCCAAACAATGTAGGAAGCAATGTAATTGGTGGCTCTTGAATATACTAAAAACTATCTGAAAAGAGTTAAGCTTGTTTGAGGTCTTTGACCAAACTGAGACATTGTAATCAACCTTGAAGTGTATGATTCTCAACACTGTGATAATGACTAGAGTCGAGCATGTGAGAACCAATAATTCAAGGGGAAATGATGACTCCCTCTGCTTAGTTTTGATTGTTCTATAAGGCTTCAACTATTGTGATATAGCACCCCTTTAGGAGATATTGTTCCATCATATGTATTTACCTCTGATTGGATATGGACCACATCTATATACTTGGATTGGCTCCCTCTTTTCCCTACTTTTTCATATTGTACTTTGGCACTCTTTTGTACTATGACCTAACCCCATGATCCCATGGTCCCATATCATATTAAGACATGTACATGATCATATTGAGAATATATGCATACCTTACCCCATTGGTTTGGTGTTTGCAAGTGGGTATCTAGGTCCCTTTAGGATTCTTCCTCCCTCTTTAACCACTTCTACTCTTTCTTCAGTGGTCCCTTTCTCATGGTTTATTAGAAAGAAACTTGTGATACCATGTATTTCATCCATATGATGTGCTCCTAACATCATACAACAAGTATCAATCTAATTTCTCTCACCTACTTTTTCATGAGTACTTTCACCCATATGAAACACGTTGGCAGTGTTAGCCCTCATTTCCATTATTTGCATCACCGTGACCTCATTCTTACCATCATGAGCCAATTCAAACTCCAATTTGACCAGAAATTTCAATGTGCAATATTTTCCTGATCTTCAGTGTGTGACATGCACTAAATCCTTTCAACATCATGCTTTGTCCCTAAAATAGAAAAATCATTATTTTTTCAGCTCTTTGTTGTTGTGTACCTTCCAAAACTGGTGCAGTGGCCTAAAGTGGACCTTACCAACCCATTATCTCTATAAATAGTTTTTAATCTAGTCCTCAATAGTTATCCTTACCCCACTATCTCATTAATACAATGGGATCATTCACATTAGAGCTATATCTAAATCTTAGGTCTGATTATTTTCCTATAAAAAATTCCATTGAGGTCACCCATTTCATCACTCATCCATTGCAAGGTTATGCTACCAAAATTCCTCCAAAAAGAGCAAAGAACCCTTAGCCTAGGTCTTTCTACCATTAAGGAATACTCATTCTACCACCAAAATATTGGAGTGGAGCACACAAGGAGGCAAAGGACTCTCTCTAGAGGTAGCTTTTGGATCCCATCTTCTTCAACTATATTAATATGTTTTATTTTAAGTCTGTTGCTTCCATTATTAATAAAATATTTTACACTCTTTATTGTATTTTATTTTCTTTAAGAATATGGGATGCATGTTGTTTAATTTACTTTCTTTAGCATGAGATAGAGTAGAGAATGATTTAGTACTTGGATTTTTAGGTTACTTCCATTTCATTTACTACTTAATAAACACAACCATTAAGTATTTACTTTTAGTACATATATGATATTGGTAAGAAAACACTAATAAAAAAAAGTGTTTGATTTCAAACCATCCTTCTCGAACTGCTCGATGAGGGTTCCATTTGGTTGTAGCTTGAGACCATTTTAAACAAACATGAGTGCCATCTTCTCCAATGCACTATCCAGGATGTTTTGATCCAATGGAATGATAAATAGCATGAAAATGATGTTGGCACCCAAGGTTTTGGGTTAGTTGCACGCACACACATATTAGCATTATGTGCACACATCGGCTTTGCGTGCACATATGAGAGCTATGTGAAGGAAGGAATAAGGTGTGCGCATGTCAACCAAGTTTTGTATTGCTTGCAAAAGAATCTAGAAGATACCACATGCAGTTTGAATCAGAAGAAGATGTTTTGGAATCTTCTCGAATGATGAATAAAGACAACTCAAGATATCGTGGGAAAGATGATGGATGATATGGAAAGTAAGTTAATATTTCCATGCTCCAAGGAGGGTACATGGGCTACATGTAGATAGAATAAGTGTGTAGAACTAGTGATCACTAGATAAAGTGATTAACTAATGAATGCCTCTAGTTAATAATTATCATACACAATAGTGATTAACCTCTACAAGGATCTTACTGTGTCTCTATCCCTCAATGAATACCCCTAGTTAGGTAAGTATCATACACAATGGTGTCCCAAGGGCCCAAAATGATATAGGATCACCACTTCCAACCCCGATGAATACCCCTGGTTATAAAAGTATCATACGCAGTAGTGATGAAACTCTACAACAATATTACTACCACCGTATCCCCTAATGAATAACCCTGAAGCATGCAAGTATCATACATGGTAATGGTATCCCAAGGGCTCAGAGAAACAATTTCCAGGTCCAAATGAGCATGAGTATCCCTGGTTAGGAAAGTACACTCCCTAACTCTTTATTCACATAGAATAGGCTAGAGAAACTATTAGATTTCTCCCATAAATTCACAATCAAGAAACTTATCTTACTCAAGATAGAAATTCCCAAATGATCCAATAACAGTTAACCCCCTCACACAAATTAGTAGTGTCTTTTATAATCTCTCAAGGGTGCAATAACTCCTTCCCAATAATGCATCATGGCCTTCTCACTCTCCCTACCAAATTACTCTTGGGAGAAATTTCTCTTAGGGATAAAATTGCAAGTGTCAAAAACTAGTAAATGGTGAATTATAGTTTTTTTCATTTAGGATTTTTACCCTAGTTAACTTTGGAAAGAATTGTTCAAGTATTTTTCCCTTCCCAAGGATATCTAGGCACTAATATTAGGTGGTCACTCTCAATGAACATAATCCCCTTTCCCTTGGATACGATTTCTAGCCTCTTCATTGATGTCTCAATTTCCAGTAGGGTATCATTTCCAATAATATCAATAAATATGAAACATGAATCATCATAATCATCACATTTTAGAAATGCATCATAGTAGAAAAGTAAAACATTATGGATACATGCATATGCCATCAAAATATCATGAGCACTCAACATTAATGTTAAGGAACTACTCATAAAGAGAATATTCATAACAATCATTAAGTAAAAACATGTGTCTCAAGGCTTAATGTAAGTCAAAAAAGGGGATTTAACAATAGGGGAGTTAACAGGGGGATAATGAGCTCAAAACATCATCTCCTAATAACCATCAAAAGGTGCATTAAAACAACTAACTAACAACTCAACCAAAGTATCAGTAGACAAACCAACATGCACTAGGGGGTGTTACGAACATGCCAACTAGTGAAGCTAATGAATTTATTAAGTTAATTGATGTTTAATTTGTAAAATATTTACATACACATTAGACTTTGTGATTCACATGAGGACCCATTATGCACATCAAAGATGTGTTTGTGGTATATTTGTGCTTTCAGAGGTGGCCAAAAAAATTGTACCTACCCATACAGGAGCATTTAAAAAGGAGTATAAATTTATTACCATACCATTTGGATTCAAGAGAATCACTTACACTAACCAACCTTATTTCCTAAATGTCGTGAAAGGTTTGAATGGCTCCAAGTTGTCTCTATAGGAGAACATATAACAATTCGACCTTGATACAATTTTCCAAGAATATATGCATGATTCTAGTTTTGACACTAAACAGATGGAAATGAGGCACCTAGTGGAGGAAAGAACTAGAAATAGACATGACTATGCAACAACACTAAGGAGAACATAAGGTATACCAACCTCTTGTCCTCATTAGGAATAATATAATGATGTTGATATTAGGTGGGAAGTGATTCATATGATTTGAAGTCAACAGTTGAAAATGAGGGCACCTCATAAGGGAAAAGAGAAGTTCACCCAAAATAATTGTCTACGTATAGTTGTGAAAATTTGGTTGAATTAGAGGTGTAGAGTGGGACAAAATCACTAGTTTATGATACATATTGCAACTAACAAATTCATGTAGATCCTAGTGGTAAAATGACATCATGTCATTTAATATTTCTAGTCACATAGTTCTTATGTTGTAGCCTGGTCATACAATTCCAATGTTTGGTTGTGATAACACATTGTTGTTGACATTCTACCTTGATGAATAAATCCTTGTAACCTAGGCCAAATAATGAATGCACACTGACAAAGATAGTTATCTCAAGACATTGTCATGCATTAAATCCCACCAATTACAATGGATTGTTTTATGAGTTTATATCCCTTCTTATTCCCAAGTATTGTAAAATTATATAACTTAATGATTATAAATAGATGAAAATGAAAGCACTTCAATACCCTTAAATAGATTATTTATATTGTATGTCAAAATTGTCAATGGATTGATAACAATTAGTTAAAATCTAGTCTTAATGTCCAAATTATCATATCAATGAGCCATTGATATATACATTCATTTTTATTTCAATTAATTTTATTATTTATTATATCATATATTAACAATAGTGATTTTAAATTTAATTGGTTGTAAATTTTTATTATATTTTCGTACTTATATTTAAAATATCATAAAATTAATACAAATTCAATTACAATAAACTTGTTTAACTTTTAACCTTATCTCAATTATAATTTTTTTTTATTCTTCTATTCTTTTTTTAAAGAGTAAATTAAAAAATGCACTATTATTTTGCATATTGTTTTATGTAGTATCTAATAATTCATGGTATAGTTTGAGGTAGACATGGAAATTATATTCCACTACTCATTTTTGTTATAATATTTAAAGGCTACTTCTAATTTATTCCATGAGAGTGAAAAATGATTTCCTTATGTGACAACAATATTCCATTTCAACCTATGATGTTTTCCATTTTAGTATTTTTTTTTTAACATTTTTATTATAATATTTAAACATTGCTTCTCATTTATTCCATGAGAATTAAGAATGCTTTCCTTATGTGACAGCAATATTTCATTTCAACCTATGATGTTTTCCTATTTTAGTAATATAAAAGAAGATATAATACTAATAAACAAACTTTAGTGTAATTAATTTTTAATATTAAGAGAGTTATCTTTTCTATGATGTTAGCAAACTAATATGTTTACATGAAATAAGTCATCTAATGAAGTTTAAAAATAGATGTTAGGTCAGCGATGCAATAGATACCAAGTACATAAATTGACATAGAATCTCGAATATGCTATGTTATATACCTAATATAGTAATTTTGGCCCACCATTTGTTTTATATATAATACTTTCCATCTTTAACCAACAAAAGCAAGATATATGGGAAGGCATGGATTGTGTTCATGATGTGCTTTTTTCTTACATTCAGATTCTGTATAACGGGGCCATTTCCAAAATAAAATATGAATGATGTTGCCCAAAGTCCATATTCATATGGAAAATTGGAAAATGTTGAAATTTCGATGGAATGTTGGTGGTTTGGATGTGGTTTAGTGTAATTGTGTATATTTATATATTTGAGAATCTTTAAAGTGATAATTAGTTTAATTTTATTGATTAAAAATTAATTATTTTAAATAATTGTTTATAAAATATTAAAGGAAATAAATTATTAAAAATATTTTATGCACACTGAAACTCCACTTTTGATTGTGTGCATTGAATAAAATAAATGATTAACTATGTGTTCTACATAGTAATAAATTACTCAAGTTCTTTATGCATAGTGAAACTCCACTTATTATTGTGGCTTCCAACTTGGTAGGTATCAAACAGCCCTGTGCAGTCAAAGGAGCCAAGAATTAGGCAGAACAGAACCTCTTGGGTCCCCCTCTTAATTTAAATAATAAAACAATGTGCCCTCCCCCAGGTTGTTTCAGCCACTTCAACTAATGTATAAAATCACATATATGCCCAATTGTAAATTGTTTAATCTCCATGCTTTGACAATCGGTGAAGTATTCAATGAATCAGCGGTTTGGTCGTATATAATAGTGCTCCATACAATTAATAATATTTTGTGCGTTGTGGTGCATGTTATTGATTTGCGTGCACACAGAACGGAGGATCTTATTGTGGGGAGTACAATGATCAGCAACTTGCCCACGCCTTTACGCTCGACCTGTGGGGTGGAATTCATGCTGCATGCTTCACCTGAATGATAAGATTATATCCTGTGCAAATCTGACTGCTAATGCATGAATGGCTGGAAATTGACTGAATCAAACAGAATTTAAAGAGTCAAAAGGTATACACGACAACAGTGACCAGTTATACCCCTGTAAATCTCCTTTCCAACTCCCAGAATCAGATTGGAAGATGCCGGCCGATCTGATTGATATTCTGCAGGAAGCATCCTCGTCGTCCGCTTCTGCGCCTTATAAATTGCAGACCCCACACGAAAAAACTTGTGATCAGAGATTGTGTTGCCCAATACTGAGATCAGGAATTCTCGATTAATTCTTCTTTCATGGTCCAGGACGTGTACTGTTGTCTGTTGAGTCGGATGCTGGCCGAGATGGAAGATAGTAGGAGGACTGGAACGGGGGAAATTACATCCAGATCAGCTCAAGCTGAGACGGGCAACAGCGGCACGATTAAGCGTTATAGAGGAGTCAGAAAACGGTCATGGGGTAAATGGGTAGCCGAGATCCGGATGCCCAACTGCCGTTCTAGGGTTTGGTTGGGCTCTTACTGCACTGCCGAACAGGCTGCTAGGGCTTATGATGCGGCGTCTTTGTGTCTCAGGGGGCCTACTGGTTTCCTCAATTTCGCCGATTTCCCCCCTTCGGTGCCCTATCTCTGCCGTTGCACACCGCGCGATATCCAGGCCCTTGCTGCCGCCGCTGCTGCCGAGTTCTCTGTTCCTGCGCCTTCTCCTACATTTAACATCAACGTTGATGTGCAGCAGACGAGATATCGCTTGCCATTTCCGGCAGATCATCGCAACTCTCCGGCGTTTCTGTTGGATAGCATGTGTCGAACAAGCTGCAGCAATATTATGTCGCAATGCGACAATATTATGTCAGAGAGTGATAATATCATGTGTCGAACAAATTGCGCCCCCCTGATCGCGAGCGCACCGTATTTTCCTCAGCAAGGAATTAATAGCATTGCTAGTGCATTCGGGGAAGATAGTAATAACATGATTAATATCCCACACGATGGTTCCAATCTGCTTATGGATAGCTCTTCTTCTTCTTCAATGACGACGACGCCAGGTTTAGGTTTTCCTAACCTAAACGATTCCCTCGACGATGTTGTGGGAGCATTTCTCAGCGATTGAATTCTGAAATGCTCCATGAAAAATAATAAATTGCCTGTCAAAATTCTCTGGAACCTGTATGACTGCCTGCAGTCCAACCGGGACCAGATCCATCAGCGTTCATCAGTTCCACCGGAATCATAAGTGGAGAAAGTTCGAGTCCATTTATTCAGGCAATAAGATGTGCCCATCTGCTTTTGGAATTATGTACAAATTAGATCAAATTTATAAGTATGTTGCAGACCGGTATGTACGCCATGAACTTCGGATTTTCTCTATAGCTATCACAGTATCTTGTGATGAGATTAGTTTTCTTCTACATATATCTTTGTGATCAGACTCTGGTTGAAAGATCGGTTTGCTATGATATCAGTCTTTTTGGTGATGGAGTGTGCTGTTAAAACATTCCGTGATATCAAGTTACAGGTTCGAAACTTGAGGGGATAAAGAATCCAGCCATGTTAAGGGTTAGTGTAGTCTTTTGATGATTTTCACTGCTTAAATACCCCTAAGTCTATTAACAAACAAAAACAATCAATCTTTTTCAAAGATAAATAGAAACTTTGTTACCAATATTTTCTATACCTTTCTATACCTTTAGTAGCAGAATGGTTTTTTTTTTTATACAAGTGGAGCACCCTCTTGACATTACTCAGAGTTCTCAGGCTCCCAGTTTTTAAAGTTCTGTTGGATTTCAATTTTTAGTTTTTGATCACTTCGTGCTTCGTGGTTTGTTTACTTATATTTTCACCATCTAATATTTCATGGCTTGTTGGGCTGTGGTTCAGCTTTATGGCTTAACTGGCCGAATCTCGATGCTTGGACCTTCTTTAAATTATCTAGGGTTCGAGGAGATTGAAGCAGTCTGACCCAAAAACTAAGAGAAAGTTCCTGTTATTAAAAAAATAATGCACTGTTATGTTCTACTTCTGACAAATACATTGAATGGTTATTAATTTATGTAGCACTCCATTCAAGGCTTACTTTCACGAGGAAAGGCGCAAGTCTGCGGATTGCAAACTAAATAGATATATATATTCGCGTCCCCACACAAAAGGCGAATAAAACAACATGCAACTAAGTCCGGTCGTCGTTTTGTCGACAAAATAAAACGGGCACCTTCCACGGACGAAAGCTCTGAGATTTTATAACTTTGGACAGAGGGACAACGTTAAAGGTTAAATTGAGTAGAGGGACCACAGAAAAGCAGTGGCGAAGATCAGTAGCATCTCAAAGGAGATTAAAATAGATTATCATGTCATAATCCCATAACAGGTTAATGCAAAATTTAGTAAATAGGTTTTTTATTTTTAAACATATATTTAAAAAAAAAATCATTTATTTTTTATATAAATAAAATTGAATTGATATTATTGGTCAAAATTTTCAATTTTATATTAAATTATATGTTTTTTTTTTTCATATTTGTCTAGTCATAGCATAGTCTAGAATACTATATACATAGATATATATTTGAAGCTTTATTTAACTGTTTTATCTTTTGGTTTTTTTTGTTCTGTTGTTTAAAATCTTTTTTTAATTTTCTAAATGTAAAAACAGATTCAGTTTGTTGATTAACTTCTAAGGTACTTGGATTATACAGAATTAACTAATCCAATTTGTAGATGTAATAATTTCTCTCTAATTTGGACAAAATTAAATAGAAAATATTTCCAAAAAATGACCAAAAAACCAAGAACAACAGAGTGCCTTCCACTTTCCTTGCTTATGTTTTTATTTGTTTGTAACAGAAAAATAAGGTATCCACCTGATAAAAAGATTCTCATATAATATTTTTTTATGAAAATGATTTTAATCACAAATTATAATAAAATTTATTATAAATTGCAATTTAAAAAAAAATGAATTAAAATTTTGAATTAATTTAAATCAACAAAATTATATTTTAAATGATCAAAATTGCCTGAAATGCATTATATTAGCTATCTTGAAATTATTACATTTCTGGAAACATCCATAAAAATTATATACTCAATATAAATATAAAAATATGATAATGTTATAAGATAATTGGTAATATTATAGAATAAATATTAAAATAAATAAAGATAAATTCAAAAATATTTAAGAAGAATATATATTAAGTTTCATTTACAAGTGGAGGAAGCTATTACATTATCAAAACTAATTTAATTTACAAATTGAAAATATTACTATATTAATTAAAAAAACATATATTAAAATTAACTTTCAAATTAATAAAACTTTTCCTAATACCAATAGCTTTAATCTCACTCTTTCTCATTTAATTTTACAAAAACAATTCATTTTATCTTACTAAAACAATATAAACCTGATTAGTTTCCACCTCTAAAGAATAAGAAAAGAAAAAACCAGTAGATAAAACTCTCATAACTGTTTCATTTGTTTATTGAACAAAGAAACTCAAGCTTTGGATATTCACAATAATTAAAGTGGATTGTCCACTACCTAAACCATATAATTGTTTGAAGAAAAGTTAATTAAAAAATTGTTTAATACTGCATCTTCATATAATTGTTTGGAGAAAAGTTAATAAAAATTGTTTAAGAATACCACCTCTTTAATTTTGGTAGTTAATGTGCTTCTATGAAAAATGTATTTTTTCTATCAGAAACATCATTGTTTAGTCATGTTTAGCCAGAAATTAAAATATTGTTTGATCAAAGTTAATAAAATTATCAGAAACATCATTGTTTAGCTAGAAATTAAAATATTATTTGATTAAAGTTAATAAAATTATCAGAAACATCATTGTTTAGCTCAAAAGTAAAATATTGTTTGATCAAAATTAATAAAATTATCAGAAACATCATTGTTTAGTCATGTTTAGTCAGAAATTAAAATATTGTTTGATCAAAGTTAATAAAATGATCAGAAACATCATTGTTTAACCATGTTTAGCCAGAAATTAAAATATTGTATGATCAAAGTTAATAAAATTATCAGAAACATCATTGTTTAGCCATGTTTAACCATAAATTAAAATATTGTTTGATCAAAGTTAATTAAAATTATCAGAAACATCATTGTTTAGCCATGTTTAACCAGAAATTAAAATTTTGTTCGATCAAAATTAATAAAATTATCAAAAACATCATTGTCTAGAAATTAAAATATTATTTAATCAAAGTTAATAAAACTATCAAAAACATCATTGTTTAGCCATGTTTAACCAGAAATTAAAATATTGTTTGATCAAAGTTAATAAAATTATCTGATACTGACCCAGCTCACACGCACTCCACTTACAAACAGACTACAGTAATTCTAATCACAGACACTTACAAACAGACTACAGTAAATCTAATCACAGACAGCCAGCCAAAGGGATTTTTTTCACCCTGAAATTTAATGGTATATATTAATTGCCAAAACAGATATACACCACAATTTTAAGTATATATTAACTACCGTTTTGTAGTTATAATGTCGAGACCTGCGAAGAAAAACTAAGAAAGATCTTCCGCCAAATATTTGAATTATGCTGCAACCTCACGAAGGGCTCGGAGGACGCACTTATTAGGAAAGCATTCTGGACATGAAATTACTATTCCAATAATCTTATGAAAGCGGAGTCATGAGTTAACTGTCGATATAATCTGAAGAAATCAGCAGTCATGAGTTAAAAATGTCTAATCCGATGATGCTGGACATAGTCTAATTGACCATTACAGTTCCTTGTTATTGTTTTAACTCCTAACCTAGAAATAAATATATTGCATATCATGGAGAATAACAGAGACAGACGAAGTTCTGAACCAAAACATCAAGGCTTGTAAGGTGTTGAGTAGCTTGTCCCCGTAGTCTGTGATGGAGGAGCTTGTAACTGTGGTGTAGAGCAGTGTGTGAGAGAGTACACTGTTAAGATACTTCATAAATGAATTATCTGCGACACATCAAATCCAATCATGTTAAGGGCTGATGCGATCCAAGATAAATGCAATTGCAATCCGAATGATTTTAACTACTTCGATTATAAATAAATAAATAAATACTTTAAACCCTTACAAATTTTTATTTCTATTAAAATGTTATGGATGTATCGGCTAATAAATTTTCTGGGATGAAATATTGTATGAAGTTGACAAACTATAAATTCAATCGAACTTTATGTACACAAATGAACACTCAACATCCATTAAAAATGGCAGAACACCACTCAGACATGTCGATCAGTTACGATTTTGTAGGAACATAGAATGCAGACCAGATGAAGAAAAAAATAAAAATAAGACTCAAGTGCTACTGCGTGTTCATGTAAATGTGCCTATTCCAGCTGCGTTGCAATATTTTTCTGAAGTTCAGGAGAAAAAATGATTAATTGTTACTTGTTTAACATAGTTCCCAGAACAGCAGCTGAAGGATGAGAAATAACTTTCCAAAACAGTAAATAACGGGAGTTCAAAGCCTTATTTGCACCCGTCACCTTGCACTGTCTCACTGAAATTAAATTGGTGCCTCGATTAATTTGCCACTCTTCTCCTTCGACTGTCCAGACTCCTATAAAACATCATGTTCCGTGCCTCTTCAACAATAAAATATGTGTTCTTGTTCCGTGTCTCTTCAGCAATACACGATATAATTTCTGCCGGATGCTGGACGTCTCTAGCACAATATCTGCCCAACGGTTGCACCTGGGTCATCATACTAGCACGTAGTCAAATATGTGATCAGAACCCTCGTCTTATCATTACGTCTGACAATGTAGCACATAGTCAAATATGTGCTACATAGTCAAATATGTGCTACATTGTAGCTCAAGGATATTTGTCTGAAATCTGGTTTAAAATTGTTGGATTTGTAGATTTAAGTGATTATTTTTGTAAAATTTGAGTGTTCTGGGAGTTTTTCAGCACGCTGATTCTATTTCTGCATTCAAAAATAAATTCTGAACAACAAAAAAACAATGATTCCTATAAATTTATATCGTCGGATTCTGATGAAAAAAATAATTTCGTAGAACAACTAACCAACACCTTTCACAAACAGCCAACTCTCCAAGAAATGAGAGGAGATTAACAATTTACATTGCTATATACATAGAGATATATAACATCTGTGTTAGTATTGAATGTTGGATAGCAAACTGGTTATAGTTTATTGAGATATATTCAAAGGTATATCTCAGCATTCAATGTTAGCCTGATAACACTGTTTGTTCCAATTTCGTAAACTAACATTGTATAACTATATATAACATCTGTGTTAACATTGAATGTTAAATAGCAAACTGGTTATCGTTTACCTATATATTTCCGAAGGTGAACCTCAGCATTCAATGCTCGCCTGAAAAGACTGTTTGTTCCAATTTCCTAAACTAGCATTTAACAGTCGAGTAGCATTTAACAATCGAGATATTTCTCTATGTTTCCATAAATCGAAGCGAAAATTTGAGCATGCATGTTTTTGATAAAGTCGGAGGTGCTCACTTACTCTATGGAGTTTTGTACGTGCTCTTTTTTCTATATATATATTGTTCTACATTGTAATAGGATGATTCAAACAATATGGGCCATCATGTCGTCTAAGTCTAAAGGAAAGTTGTTATGTGAGTATAAGAAAGAAGAAAAAAAGCGGTTGATGTTAATAGTAGGAAAAACCAAGGTATAAGTGAAGTGATTTGTGAAAAGTTAAAGCTGTTATGTGAGTATAAGAAAGAAGAAAAAAAAGCGGTTGATGTTAATAGTAGGAAAAACCAAGGTATAAGTGAAGTGATTTGTGAAAAGTTATGAGTTTAGATTTTAGTTTCTTTTTATATAGATACCCAATCATATATCAATATGTTAGTTTAATACATCAATATGTATTTAGTGAACTCAAGTCTAAATTCTTTAGCATGTTTAGCGAAATCTCTTAGTCTAATAGGTTCACATATTCATAAATTATAATTTGAATTATTTTGTATTCTAATTTTAGATTTAATTTGTAATTAATGAGAATTCCTTGATCTAGATTATTTTCGGTATGAAATGAGAGCGGAGATATAATAAATAAATGTACAGAGATATATCAAATATCCAATAATATAACAGAGATATATTAGATATATAACCATAAACATAGAGATACAGTAATACACAATTTTTATTAATGAGTGAAATGTACAATAGAATGGTGGCAACATATCTCTGAGAAGAGATGTGACGGCTACTCACATTCGCAAGAAGATGATCATTACAATGAGACTCTAAAGGCATTTTTATCATAAAGAAATTCCAAAACCCTAACCCCAAAAGATGAAAAACCAACAATTTTGTGGACACTATTTTGGGTAGTTTGGTGTATCAACTTCTCAGGGGCGTAACTTTGGCATATGATCTTTGTTTAGGGCGCACGATAGGTCGTTGGAAAGGTATCGTCGAGGATATTCATTTTGGGGGCTCAATCAAAGCCTTTGGCAATTATTGAGGTGCTCGATCCTGAAAAAACTTCATTTAGGCCCTCAAAATGGCCTCGAAAGTTTAGGAACCAAAAAAATGCTAACAATAGTAAATTGTCAGAAGACTACTTTGAGTCAATTGGAATAGGTGGGTAGCCACCGATATCCACCTGGATCAATCCTCCCTCGGGCACAATGGTCTCCATTACGTTGAGTGCCTAGGGGAGAGGGAAAAGTGTTTGTTGAATTTGCATCTTGATGAGCTACTTGCCTTGCTGGAGAAGTTGTGTTGCTTAGTTTGTTAAAGGTTGTCCTAAACCTGTGGCTAGAAGAATTGGACCTTTTAAACTAGTCTGGCTATATTGGATGACTGTGTGCAGAAGGAATACTTGTGCTTTTCTTCAATCTTGTTGACCTCCTTCTGCTGGAAAGAAGGTGCTTGGATTGAGGCTATAGTGGTTGTGGTGTTCTTCCATTCACCTTTTGAACAGGATGTGAAGAAGGTGAATTTTGTAGTATGAGATACTACCTTGCGAAACTGTTTAGGTGGGACAATAGTTGGAACTACCTCTAATATCCTACAGAGATGACCCCCTAGAGTAACAATGACACTACAGGGTCGAGACTCATAGATAATATGGCGCTTCCACATATATGGTTGGCCCAAGAGAACATCACAAACATACAGCGGGGAAAAAACACATAATACCTCATCCTTGAAGGGTTGGATGCCATATGAAAATCAACATTATTAGATGACATAGAGATCTTGTCCCTGGTGAAGCCACCCTATGTTGTATGGTTGTGGGTGTAGTGTTGTCAACAATCCCAATTGTTTGACAGCCTCTGTTGAGATGAGGTTCTCCTAGATTCCACTATCAACAATAAAATGCAGCAGGGCCCCCTTCACTCACACCTGTGAATGAAAAAGGTGCTCTCTCTCTTCATGATTTTTTGGTTCTTCTGGTTGAATTGTTGTGGTCATGACAGTAGCAGTGGGGTTTGCGTCGACGATCTATCTTTTCCCATTATTTTCTGCATCAGATTCTAAATCAGGGTTTGACTCCTTGTCTTTGAGCTCGACCACCAATAATTGTTTTGAGTGACATTCATCAGTGTTGTGCCAGAGGCTTTTGTGGAAATCACACCACTTTTCAGTGTCCTTCTTCGTCTTTCTGTTACCCTTCTTTTCCTGTGGTTTGGACTGGTTTTCGGGAATCTTTTTGTTAGGATCGTCTTTATCATACTTTGGCTATTGTAGATTTGCATAACCGAACTCCCATTTGTTTTGGTGCTTAAATTCTACTCGATCTTGACAACATATCGATAAGTATCTCCCAACAATGAGATGTACAAAACCTCCATTTCATCTTGAATGTATCTTTGTAGAGCCCCGCGATATTTTAGAACCAAATGTCTCTCGGAGACTTTGATACCCATCTTGGTGTGCAAGGTATGGAAGGTATTGGTGAAACCCGACACTGCTTGACCCCTCTCTTGACATAGCATGGTCCATATCATGTACTGGTCATCATAGTTATCAATAGGGTAATATTTTTCCTTGACTGCATCCACAAAAAAACTCCAATTGGGCTTGGCTCCATATATTCTAGACTCCTCTGTGGAACTTTTCTCCCAATAAGTTTCCCACCAATGTTTGACATGGGGGGGAGCCTTAAGGACTACGAAGGTGATATTTTCCCTGTCGGAAAAATTATGGACAAAGAAATAACCTTCTAGTAGATTTAACCATTTTTCTAGGGCATCTACATCTATCTTTCCTTCCAATAGGTGCCTCCAAAGTGGCCTCTTCATGAAGACGTGTTTGTTGTTATCAAAAGCCAATGAAGGATGTGGGAAAAATTCTCCATCATTTCGTCCCTCTGCCGTGTGAGAGTTTGCTCAAGCAACAGATTAATATAATATTTTTCTCCGTCGTTTTTATTTTCTTCCACCATGGAGGGTTTCTTGGGCATGTGAGAGAGATTGTACTCAAGAGAGACAATCTCGAGACCCAAATTTCTATACTCGGACCTCGTCAGGGACATGCATTGAAAAATGATCAAGAGTAGTATGCTCTGATACCACTAATCTAGATTATTTTTGATAGGAAATGAGAGTGGAGATATAATAAAAACATATACATAGATATATCATATATCCAATAATATAACATAGATATATCAAAGATATAACCATAAACACAGAGATGCAGTAATACATAATTTCTATCAATGAATGAAATGTACAAAACTGTAGAAATACAGAGTGAAAGACTTGTTAAAATGGTGGCATGTAACACACTTGACCCCTAAATACTCTTTTAAGGCATGAAACATCATAATTTTTTTTTCCTAACTATCTCAAATCCTAGTTATGGGACATCCATTGGCTACTTCTTGCCACGAGCTTTTTAACGGTCGCCACCACACTAAACTCTGAGTTTTGGTTTGCAAGTTATTGCCTCCCAAAGTTATCCGAGCGTTATTAGTTGGGGTATTCAGAGTTCATCACTGAACACCCCTTTTCTTACTACACACATACTCCTCGAAGTCCCAAAATCTCTCCACATGGCCTTGACCATTCGACGATCGATGTTCAACGTTCTACATTTTGGCGTTTGACAATCGACGATCAACGTTAAACGTCCCTCTACTATACTATGCCCCAAATCTTCCGAACTCCCAAAGTCCTGGACTCCGAACTCCCAAATTCCTGGACTCTGAACTCCCAAAGTCTTGGCCAGGCGAGCACGAACTAGAGGCTGACACACGACGACGACCATAAGTGACACATGTCCTCATTAGGGGTGACATGTGTCTTCATTAGGGGGTGACATGTGTCATGCTCTAATAGGCATAAGGGGTATATGAATTGTCCATATCTCGGTGACACACGACACCTTAGTTGCCGGTCCACACCATGTCGGATGATGTCAGTGAGCCACATCAACCCTAGACATAAAAAATTCTAACTTCTTTCAAATCTCACAGTCAAGGTTTGTCCACGTAGATCCATAGATCCATGGCTCCTATTACTTCGTAACTTCAGGATTCACATCTTACAAATTTCTCACATCACGAATCCCCCAAAGAGCCAAGTCTCCGAACTCTCAAATTTAGCGCCACGTGTCCTCTACCTGTCAACGGCTGATATTCACTTCAATGTTTGCGACTTCAGGAGATTTCACACCTTGAAGACTCTTGGCCAAGTTCCTTCGAAGTACTAAGTCTCTAGACTATAGGATCTCCTACAATGTAGCCTCTCATCCAACGACTCTAGTCCAATGGACAACATTTGTCTAGGGTCAAGAGGGGCCCACATGTCGCTCCACGAAGCGTTCCTGGTTGGTTGGGCAGTTAAGAGGGGTTCTCAATGGAGTCCTTAGATCGACGATTGAGAGTGATCTCAAAGGATCCGAGGATCGACGATCTACGTCACTTTGTAAATTTGGCATTTGATATTTTGGCGTGTATCTTCCAGCTTCCTCTCCAGAGCTCTGAATCTCCGAACCACACCCAATCTATCACCACGTGCACCTAACATTCACGGATAGGATTTACTCTGGCTTGCAAAGCTCCAGGAAAACTCGCGTATCCCTATGTCTTCACATTGATGCCACCGAATACCCAAACTTTTGGATAGTCGTTGATCTATGGATACACGTCCCTCTATTATCAATAGTCTAGATTAACTTTGTGACTCCTACATTCATGAGTTTCAGCACTAGACCACCCCTATTCTCCCAAAGTAGGACTTCGTCGAAGTACTTATTGCTACCCCTTCCTAAGTTCGATCTAACGACTGAGGGAGATCTCCACTGGATTCCCAGATCCACAAACCTCATCAATTCGTGACTCCAGCGTTTGGTTGTTTTTGAGAGTTGTGGAGTCATAAGTCCCGAAGTCCCAAAGCCAAAGTCGCTTCACTCCTTTCAGGCTTAGCGAGGGGTTTCCAACCCTAGGTCATGTTTTAACCTAGGTATGCACCCCTACCTCTCCTCTCTCATTTCCCTATGCCTTTGTCAAATTTTTCCTCTTCTGGTTGATAAAGTCGGTTTCCCATCTGTTCAACAACTTGTTTTTCCTTGTTGGCTTGCTTGAGTGATTCTTTGCACATAGTTTTTCTGTTTTTCTTGAAGGATAAACTCATATTGTGATTTGGTTCGAATTACTTGTCATCTTGTTTTCCTTTAATTGAGCTTACAACAGGTCGGTCAAGTATGTTTTGTGCACAGGGAAAAACCATGAGCAAAATGCAGCATTCAGAGTAGTCCATTAGAGGATTGCAATACAAGAAAACAAATAGGTTCAATTTTCAACGATGAATATCCCTTGTACATTTCATATTAATGACTCTCGTGCAATTGGAGTTTCAAATTTTCGCAAGGATTAACGACCAGACAGGAGTCCCGAAGAGCCGAAGTCCCAAAGTGACGAGATACTACCATGTCAACTGGGCCCATACTACTTCGGGAGATTTCCATACTTTACATCCCGAAGTCCTGAATAGTCGAAGTCCTGAAGTGACGTCAGGATGCCACATCGTTTCAGGTCCTACCACTCTACGGATGTTTTTCAACTCAGCATAGGTCGAAATTGTCGAAGCTCCTGAACCCTGAAGAGATGAAGACACGCGGAATTCATCTGGCACTGACACATGGTGCTCATCTGTTGAGACACATGGCACTCATTTCAGGCATATTTGGGTCTGTTATCTGTGCTATTTCGAGTGACACGTGTCACCCTTATTTCCATGACACGTCAGCGATTGAGCATCATGCCTCCACGTTAGATTCAGGAGATCGTCCTTTGGGGGATTTCCAAGCACAACATTCATAAAATCTATTAATAACCTAAATAGATCTACAAATATAATCACCACAAATACTGAATACATAATAGATCCATAGAGCAAGATAGAAGAAACCACACTTTATTATTACCAAACCTTTGAGGTAGGGAAACACCATACAATGGATCCTATTATGGAAGAGATCCTCTCCTGTTTACTTGCCTCTTCGAGGGGGCATCCTCCTATGGAGCTACAACTCACAATACAATACTTCTCTTCATGTCCCATTACATTGCTTGAACCCCTTTATATAGTGCTACCATCACCTAAGAACATTCTAGAGGAGGAATCTTCTAGAAGTAGAACCTTCTAAGAAGTCATCTTACATTTATTATATTTAACTACCATAGTGGGCCTTATTTAATAATATAGTAGAACTAGTCCACCTTACATTGAATGGCCTCTACTATTATCACTATGGGCCCTCTAGGCCCCCCCACTACTTCTCTAGCTACCTTACATTCCATCCCCCTTATGAAAGCATTTTCCTCAATGCTTGATGTACAACCATATACCAGGGTCCCATGGATAAGTGTGGACCATAGTGTTGAAGTAGACTAGAGAACCAGGATCCCATTGAGAAATGGCAGCCGCCATGCTTAAGTAGTCCAACCGCCATTGTAAACTAGGGTCCCATGTCCAATTTCTCATTTGAACCCCACATGGAATATATCAACACCCAATAACCAACTGAAAATGATGCTCCCAATACTGACACCTATCATGTGGATCCAAATAAGACTATCCATCCACATAGTGGGAGATGATCAAAGATGAATCTGGAAGGAACAATACCATTGTAGAATATGTAGGCTGGACACTGGTAACTAGCTCCTGATGTGGGACATTGATGTTCTCTATAGAAGGTGGAGTAGAGTCATCAAATAAAATATCGAAGTGGTTGTCATCCCAGAAACGACAACTATCCATATACCAATCATCACAATCGGCCTCAAAATCATATCAAGCATATATTTCTTGATTATATTCATCCCTGAGGTCCATGATAAGAAACCTCTCCTACATGTTATCCAATGAATCTTGAATACTATGAAAACTATCATTGAAACCATCTACAAAGCCATCAAATCTGTCATTCAATGTGTCAAACAATTGGGCTTTGAATGCTTCAGTAATCTATAGAATTTCCTTGAAGGTTTGAGAGGAAATAGCCATATGAGAACCCTATGAACTCTTTGGTCCTGCAGCCGTCATGAAAAAATCCAAAAAAATAGAACAATAAGTTATGACAGAAAATCGTGGTTTTTTCTGGAAAAACCCTAAAAAACTATTGAATTTAAAATGCTCATAACTTCACTTCCCGGACTCCGTTTCGGCTGATTTGTTTTTTGAAATTGGGTGAAATTGTGAGAGGAACTCAGATATGTAATTTTTTTGGGAAAATTCGGCCTCCATCTTCTACATAAATAAAAAAAATTCACGTCGCCGTCCACAGAAAAAACCCTGAAAAATTGCAGATTTTAAAACATCAATATCTTGACTTCCCGGACTTTGTTTCAGACGATTTTTTTTTTCAACTTGGGTGTTTTTCTGAGAGGAAATCATATATACAAACAGTTTCTGCAAATGTGTCACATAAATATACCAAAAATTTCTGGAATGTCGCGGCCCTCTTTTTTCTTCTCCGAAAAAATATTTGCCCACAATATCTGCCAAGGAAAGTGCTCTGATACCACTTGTTAAGAACCTGAATAGATCTACAAATATAATCACCACAAATAATGAATACACAATAGATCCATAGAGAAATATAGAAGAACCCATATTTTATTATTACCAAACACTTGAGGTAGGGAAACACCATACAATGGATCCTATTATGGAAGAGATCCTCTCCTGTTCACTTGCCTCTTCGAGGGAGAATCCTCCTATGGAGCTACAACTCACAATAAAATACTTCTATTCATGTCCCATTACATTGCTTGAACCCCTTTATATAGTTCTTCCATCACCTAAGAACATTCTAGAGGAGGAATCTTCTAGAAGTAGAACCTTCTAAGAAGTCCTCTTACATTTATTATATTTAACTACCATAGTAGGCCTTATTTAATAATATAGCGGACCTAGTCCACCTTACATTGAATGGTCTCCACTATTATCACTATGGGCCCTCTAGGCCCCCCCACTACCTCTCTAGCTACCTTACAAAATCCCGAAGCCCAAAGTGCCTGAGACACATGGAACTCATTCGCCTGAGACACATGGCACTCATACATCAAGACACATGGCATTCATTTCAGGCTGCCACATCACTCTGGGCCCATACTACTCTGGGATTTATACAAACTTTTCATTCAAAAACTTCTGAACTCCGAAGTGTTGAAGTGATGAGAGACTGCCACATCACTTCGAGAAAAAATCTCTTTAAGAGATATTCATGCTGCGCGTTCAAAGCTCTCGAGCTCTAAGAAATTTGTGCCATCACTAAATCATATAGGGGAGTTATAATATGGCAGATGGATAGAAATTTAGTATGGGAGATAAAGTTGTAGGGTCACCCATATCAAATATCACCAACACGATCAACGACCACACTTCATTGCGGGGACGGAAAATGATCGAATGTTAATCTTCCAGAGCGGTCCCACAATTGAAACCATGGTATAGCTAGAGAGGTACGTGGCAGTTGGTGGTGGATTGTGGGAGTCAGAGTGGTGTGGATCCAAACTGCCCTTGACAAATTCCATAATCATGTGCTTATATCATGTCTAGCGTCAAATTTGAGAGCAGCGCATGGAAAAAAAACTTAGCATTAAGCCAAATCATCAAAGGAAAAGTCACAAAGAGAGAAGGACACTAGCAGACCATGACTAGTCCATCACAGAGAAAATAAAGAGAAGAACCGGTTACGATCAAGACAAAGAAACTAGATGATAGTCAATAGTTATAGAACAAAAGTTTCATAATATGAACTCTACAACTCCATAATTAGGAACTCAAGAGACTATAATCTAGACTGCAAAAGGAATGTTGAAGACTCCAAAAAAAACACCAAAAGGCCTACCTTTTCCTCAAGAAAATACTACGAAGAAGCTATCAATACAGCTAGTTACCCTCAATGGCCTCAGACACCGCACATGCATGCCAATTCTCAACATAGAACTCAGTTCTTTCACTCTTAGTATTTTTATGCCAATCCCAGTTCATTCTAGTGCATGCATCAGTCCAGTTTCATCGCTAGTGGCAGTTTTTAATTGTTCAGTTCAAGACTCTTTTTAGTTTAAAGCATAATAAGTGGTCTTCTATGTGTGATAGGAACCACTCTTTTTTATTAAGTCAAGTGTGAAGTATACATTTTTGTACTCTAGCAGTGTTTTAGTCAAGTTAATAAGTCATTCTACAATTGTTAAAGTAGAGTTAAATCTCAGTCCCAGATGGACAAGAGCCTCTGCAACTTTGATAAATATGCAGTTTATGTATATTTTATGTATGCTTTGGAGGTTTGATTTTTGGGAAAGGATAGAAATACCTTAAACTGGTTGGACCCATTCTATGCATGGATTAAATCTCTCTACATGGTGAATATACTCTTAATGACAGTGTTTCGTTCAAATATTCATGTGTTTTTATCTTATCTTGAGTGCAGTTTTTGATTTGTGAAATGTACATTTCATTTCCTCCGACTGTTGTATAACTTGTCTTTATTGATATGCAACCTGTGAAAACAACCAATTCTTGGTGAAGATTTGTTTTTATTGCAACTTGTGGGAGCAATTGTGTTTTTTATACATTTTTAATGTCTTTAAATGATAGTTAAGTATTGAACTTCTTGCAACAGATTATTCATTGAGTAATTTGTCATTTCCCTTTGTTTTCTATTATTTCACTTGTCTTTCATTAGTGTGCCACCAACCAAGGAGGACCCTCATCCATATCATTTTTCCAACCCAACCAAGATCCTGTCTTGGTAAAACCAACCCTCTAACTGACCCAAAAAATCAATTTATCAAAATAATAATCATCCCAAAACTTGAAGTGGCCTAGCTTTTCCCTTTAGAAGTCAGGTGTAGACCTTAGGACCAACATCTTCTGGCATCATTTCCGGGGAACGGAGTAACGAAATATCTTTCCATGGGAGAACGACAACGATCATATCTTATCTTTTATGGTGAACACAGATCGTACACATTTAGACTACATATCATTCACCTAGTGACTCCATAGTTAAAGAATCCAGTGGCGACTCCACTGAGTAAAATTTACGAAAGAAATATTTGCACCTAGAACAGGACTCAATAGATCTAAATCTAAACACATCAAAGACAAAACAACTCATCCTAACCCTAAGAAGGACACAATAGTCTCTGAGCTAGAAAGGCAACTAATAAATTCCATCGTAGCTTAGAGATATACCTCCCCCCTTAAGGGTAAAGTTGTTTCCAAAGAGTCTACTTCTTTTCATCATCACAAGCAACTTGAATTTCCTATCCCCGAGAATCACAATTACAAGGAACCTCAAACATCTTCTACTCCTAACTCTACTTCATCATCTAGTCCAACATCCACCCCTGTAGCTCCCATAAATATTCATATTCCTATTGCTCAAGCAATGGATGCTAACATGATAGATGTCATAATTTTTGCCAGGTACGCACCCCTAGTTTTGCATGTAGACTTACATGCATTCCCAACCATAGATTACATGAAATATTTACCAAGATATAATGGGGAATGTAAAGTCACTATTGAGGAACGTCTTGTAGCCTTCTACAACTTTGCATACAACTTTAACATTGACTATGTAGATTTGTGGATGAAGTTGTTTTTGCAGAGTCTGGATGAGGAAGTAAGGAAATGGTTGTAGGGTCTTCCTCCAACCTCCATCTCAATATTGAGGCATTAGATGAAGATTTCATAAATAAATGGGGAGATAGGAGAGATTATATCTACTACATAACTGAGTTTGGTGATCTAAAGAGAAAGAATGGTGAAAATATGTCAGACTTCACCAAGAGATTCAATAAGATGTATGGTAGAACCCCAGATGAGATCAAACCAATTGAAGACTCTACCAAGATCACTTATGCTAATGCATTTGATGTAGATTTTTCCCTTATGCTGAGGGAAAGAAGATCCACCACCTTGTTGTCCATGAAGGAAGTAGCCATTGAGGTTGAATCCAATATCTTGGCATCAGACAGGTTAAAGACTAGGTCTGATAAAGACCAGAAGAAACAGAGAGAATATTCCCCTACCTCCTCTAACCGAACCACATCTAATCCCAAACTTGATGAAATGACCAAAAATTTGAAGGATCTGACTTTTGAAATAGCTAAGATGAAATGGGAATCTAAACAACCAAACTAAACTTTTCAAGGGGATGGAAATAGAAATCCAAACTAGTTTAGAAGGCCTAATGATTCCCCTCAGTTAATGTAGAGAGAAAGGAGGAATTTTGATGATCAAAGGGTGGCGACTCCTTTCCAAAACAATCAGATTGAGGAGGTATATGCATAAAATGATGTTGTAGATGATACTATTGTACTTTTCAATGAAACATATTATTATACCAGTCACTTAACGCAACAAGAATATGAGGTAGCATAACTGTCAAATCAATTTGAAAATGAGATAGGGGAAGAGGGAGTTATTCAATGCCAAGCCTAGAAAAAATATGATTTGAGATATATAGTAGGAGCTCTCAAAGACACATCCTCTGATCAAAACAAACAGGATGAAGTTCCTCCCAAGACAAATACAAGTAAAGGTATGTCATCTAAGGCTTATAAACTTCCCCCATCTAAACCTACAGTACCTGAAATAAAGGAAGTTGATAGGCCATCAACCTCTTTCAGCCTAGAGCATGAGTTAAGAAAGATCAAAATCCATGTGCCTTTGATAGAACTAATGAAAAATGAACCTTTCAAAAAATCCATCATGAAATTTTTGCAGCCAACTACTTCTATTGTATATTCTAACGTAATTAGTCTACAGGATGAGAACCCAGCCATTACTATGGGTCCACACATTGAGGATGGCTCTGATGCTTCTCCACCATTCTACATATCTTTAAATGTCCATGATAAGATCCTGCATAATTTTCTTATGGACTCAGGAGCCTCACACAATGTTATGCCCAAAGTTGTTATGGAATAAATAGGTCTGGAGATCACCAAACCCTACCAGGACGTGTACTCCTTTGATTCTAATAAATTAAAATGTCTAGGACTGATAAAAGATATGGTGGTTTCTTTGGCACAATTACCAATGAAGAGTGTAGTGATGGACATTGTTGTGGCTAACATTCCCCCAAAATTTGGTATGCTCTTATCGAGAACTTGGGATAAGAAGGTTGGAGGATCATTACAAATGGACCTCACTTACGCCACCATCCCTTTGTTCGGTGGGGAACATAGGAAACTATACAGAGAGGTAAGATTATCATATATCGTTAGTAACCATCATAACCCAAGAAATCACCCAATTTATGTTGTTGAGAATGAGATCGGCTCATCTGTTTTTCATTTAAATGATGATGAACTTGAAATATCAGTTATCCAATGCAAATATCAACCACTGACAGATCAAAAAAACAAAGTATGGAAGATGTATTTCGATGGATCTTCATCAAATGAAGGATGTGAGGAAGGTGTACTCATCATTTCCCCTTCAAAATAGGTAATAACACTCTCTTATAAGTTGGAGTTTGAAACTACTAACAATATAGTTGAATATGAAGCTTTGGTGCTAGGATTGAGGGCTGCCAAAGACATGGCCATTGATTTTTTAGTATTTTTTGGTGATTCTGAGTTAATCATCAATCAAGTTAAGGAAATTTATCAAGATAAACAATAGAGGCTCAAGAAATACAAAAATGAGGTATGGGACCTGAATCCTGATCGAAAATTTGTTTCTAGCGTTTCATATATCCTTCATCCCCAGAGAGAAGAATCAGAAGGAAGATTATCTGGCCTTGGATGCCAGCACTTTTAGACCTCCCCTCGGTCTAAATATTAAATATCAGGTGGAAATCAGACATAGGATAGTCATACCATACAACATAAAGCACTGGCAAATGTTTAGCAATGATCTAGAGCTGTAGAGGTTTCTACAGATCATTGAATAATTCTCCAACATCTCAATCGACCAAGAAATCCAAGAGGGTGAAAATAATGAATTAGAAAATCAGAAAACATTTCATCTGCTAAAGATAATAGCTGGCCACGATATTGTGGAGTTGAAAACCAATCACTTTCCAAGAGGACTAGTTCCACTGGAGAGGTTGTTTGACAGTAATGATGTTTCGAGGGAAGCTTCCATGAAGAATCAAGAAGAAGAGATAACAAATTGCAATATTGGGACCACTAAGAATCCAAATATCATCAAGTTGTATAAAGAATTAGTTGCGGAACAAAGGGACAGGTACGTCATTCTCATCAAAAAGTTTGTTGATACTTCCGCTTGGTTGTATGAGGATTTAAAGACATTTGACACTGACATCATCCATCAGAAGATACCTCTGAAGGCTAGCTCCAAGACATTTAGACAAAAGATTCAACAATTTAATCCCATGATGATGTCCATAATAGAGAAAGAGCTGAAACAAATGTTGGATGCAAGGATTATTGTACCATTGAGGTACTCAAACTAGGTGGCCAACTTGGTACCTATGAGAAAGAAAAATGGGGATATAAGCTTGTGTGTTGATTTCCAAAATCTCAACAAGTGTTCTCTAAAGGACAATTACCCCCTCCCCAATATGGATCATATTTTACAAAGGGTGGTAGGTTCCCACAATATTTCCTTGTTACATGGATACTCTGGTTATAACCAGATAGCGGTGTGTGAAGAAGACAAAGAAAAAACAACATTCACCACCCCATGGGGAACATTCATGTACGACAAGATGCCTTTTGGGCTAATGAACGTAGGGGTCACTTTTCAGAGGGCCATGGACATAGCTTTTGTGGGGGAAAAAGACAAATTTGTGGTTATATATTTGGATGACATCACCATTTTCTCCAAATCTGATGATGAACATTTGCAACATCTGGAGCAGGTTTCCCGGAAATGAAAGAGATACAGAATATCTCTGAATCCTAGTAAGTCTCACTTTGCCATGCCAGAAGGGAAGCTCCTGGGCCACATCATATCAGCATGAGGTATAAAAATTTATCTGAAGCGATTCGATGCCATTCAAGATATCAAAATCACCAGAAATAAAAAGGCTATCCAGTCTTTCATTGGCAATATAAACTTCCTAAGGCACTTTGTGCCAAATTTCGTCGAAATCCTGAAGCCTATCACTAACATGTTGAAGAAAGATGATGTGATAAAATGGTCACTAGAGGAAAAATCAACATTCCAAAGGATTGATCAAGCTTTAGTTGAATCCCATGTATTATCCAGCCCTGACTATACCAAATATTTCTTCATCTTTTCTTTCTCTTCCAAGGAAACCATTGTTGTTGTACTACTACAGAAAAATGGAGAAGGGCATGAACAACCCATAGATTTTTTTAGAAAATCCCTCTAAGATGCTGAGATGAAGTATGATATATTAGAAAAGTAGGCTTATGAGTTGGTCAAAGCACTCAAGGCCTTCAAGGTATATGTATTACAGTTTAGCATAACAACTTTTGTTCCTAGTAGTAGTGTCAAAGAGATTCTGGTCCAACAAAACAGTGAGGGGAAAATAGAGAAGTGGATTGTCAAACTATTGGCGTATGAATTGCACATAAAACCCACCAATATGATCAAGGGACAAGGAATTGAAAATTTGTTATCAGAATCAAATTGTAAGGTTATATAATTACATCAAATATTCACCCAATCAGATTGATCTGAAAATATTTTTTAACGACAATGGTTGAGTTTTAAAGAATGAATTAATTAACCATTTAGGAAACTGATGAAAGAGGAAGAATTATAGATGAAACATGACAACCATAAATAAATATACATATATGAACATAATCATGAAGAAAAACAAACCATAACAAGAGAAGTTGATAATGGAGTTCGACAATCTCGCCTACGTCTCCATGCCTTTGTCTCAGTGGGTGAGGCTTTCTTATTTTTGTTCAAAGCTTCAAATGTACATCATAAAAGTTCCAATGGATTAAAACAATGAGCTATATGCATTCTTCTAGATCTCAAGAACCCATCAAAACTGACGGCACTGAAAACGGATGAACGAAGCTCCCAGAAATGGCTCGCAAAGGTGCTCTCCTCAATAGCTTCCTTGCATAAAAATGGCTTTGCCTCAACAATTCATCAACATTTTCCTGATCTAAACCTCCCTCCTTGGCTTCAAGAACTTATGGTTTATATAGAGTTGAAGTGGGTAACAACCTCCCAACGTCTCCCCAAGATATGACCTCAAAAAGGGCCCAAGATCCTCCAAAAATGGATTAAATCCCCCAAACAGGGTGAAAATCCATTAAAATATTTATAATATAGTATAAAAACCCAAAATTAGTAAATATCAGGGAGCAACCCCCTTTATTAGGTCTCCTGGTCACCTACATGCATCCAAGTGTCCAAGGGTTAGCGCTAATTCATTGGCCCCCTCTGGAATAGGCCCCTGGTCATGTGTTATGACCCATGTGGCCAAGCGTTATACCTCCACACACCAATACCATTAGCGCCCATTCATTTAGGCCCTAGTTTATGCACCTTGGTCAGTGGGCTAGCTCGACCGACCGACACTAACCCTCATCTATCCATGCTCAAAGGATATATGGGTCACATGGTATATACCACCGTGATCAGGGGCTAGGCTCTCATATAATCCGCGCACACCAACAATACGGGAGAGGGTCATATGGATCGGTCATATGTGTCAGGGTTGGTGCATATGTAATAACCATGCTAAATAAACCAGAGTACCACTGTCATATAGTATGGGCATATGTATAGAGTGATGCGTTGAGGCTAGGGGCTAGGCCCCAGTCCTATTCTCCATTGACGGGACCACCATTCAAAATTAAATAAATGTGGTGTGATATAGGGGTAAGATCCACCATGTAGGCGGGTAGATAGCCTAGCCTATGTGAATACTTTGGTGCCCATGGATGTCACATGTTCGACCCCCACAGACCCTCCATAATTTTTCCCAAAACAATCAATAAATTGACCAATGAATGGGTGCCACATGGAAGCCCATGACTGGGCCACGTGGCACCACACCATTCACTCAGATGAATGGCATGTGTCATGATATGATTTTCACACTTGCCAACCCAATCAACATGCCACTTGTACCTGCACGTCATCCCATGACAATTATACATGCCATGTCATCTTGTGCCATGTGTCACCCTTGTAGTGGTGCCACATGTCACGATCTGAATCATCCACATCTTCATCTTCCCAGGTTAGCGCCAACACACCCTGCCACATTATTTATATGACCGTACAGCTTGTACAGTCAGCTGCCACATCAGCACTGTACGAACTGTACAATCAAGATTTTGTTTTGCCTGTTTGACGAAACAAACAGATCGCGATATATTTCACATGCAGTTTCTGTTTGAGCATGTTCAAGTTGCGTTGGTTTCTTATCGACGAGGCCTACACACACGTCCCGTTTTGAATCCATTCTGAGCACTTTTATTCTTAGGCCTTCTTGGACCCATTTTGGTCCCCATATCCAATTATGGATCACACTTTCCCACTAAATACCTTTTGGTCCTCCAAAAGGTTACTGACTAGTCATCATGTGTGGGATAGGCCACCCCACTTGTTCTCTGTCTTTAAACTCTATCATGTGCACCTGTCTCGTCAAGATCAACTGTAAAACAACCATGATAACTAACAACATATTGTTAGCCACTTGTACCCTGTCACATATTACTGAAGCCACTATTATCCATGTTGACAACATAACTAATGATAACATCAGAAATATGATTGCAAATGAGCTAATATGTTTGTAATACTTGCATGACATTAGCTTATCTTGAAGCAAAGTGTGATTGATTTTCCATTCTACAATCATCTCCTATTCTTGCTTAAGATTGATTACTTGATTTGAAACAATTATAGGTGTGTTTCTTGCATGAGCTACCTATCTTAATTGTTCCATTGTTTGAAGAGATTGATTAGCCTTTAAATGATGAGCACTTACCACATATTCTTTCCCTACTTCGATTAAGTGATATTGATTATGTTCCCTATAGAAGATTTCTTTGCGGTCATACAAATAAGGACTGCCTAAAACCATTCCACATTCATTGAGTGGCACCCCGTCACATGTTACCTCATCCACAAACTTAGATGAAATTGCAAACTTTAATGTGCATTTCTTTGTTATGTGAAATTTATTATTGTTGCTTATCCATTTAAGTGAGTAAGGCTTATGATGCATCTGAGTGTTTAATCCCAATTGTTTAACCAATTCCTCTGAAATCAAGTTATATTGAGATCCACTATCTATCAATGTGTCGACCTTAGTCTTCCTCATAATGACCCTTATGTGAAACAATTTACTTATAGAATCATATCCATCACCAATTTTGCCTACCAAACCAACCAATGAGACTTTAGATTCATCACCTGAATATGATCCCAAGTCTATTGGTCGTGTTGCCGCTGCAACTATTTTCCTCCCTTTCCTTTCCTTGAACCATTTCGATCTCTTCTCGGGATGCAATTTCTAGTGATGGTCCTCATCATGCCCTTCTTTCTTGCAATGCTTTCAAGAGGGCTTATCTTCCTTTCTGGCCACTGAATTTTCCTTCTTTCCATTCCACTTCTGTTTGTCCTCTTTCCTTGAAGACGATTCCCCTGATACACCAACCCTTGTTTTCCCTACTTCAATTTATGTTGCTTGAACAGAAACCTCATCAATATTAGTAGGTCCAAACATAAATACAATGTTATGAATATGTGCAGGTAAACCTCCTATATACTTCATAAGAGTTTATTGGGTATGTAAAGGAATATCTAACATCAATGCCATTTTACGAAATCCATATGTGTATTCTTGCACTATTTGTCCCTTTCTTATTTTAAGACCTTTCCATTCAATTAAAGCTTTCTCTTTATAACCCAAATGATAGAATTGCTTTCTAAGTGCAGAAATAAAAACTTACCATGATGGAAATAGATTACCCACTTGTTGCGTGCAATTTTGCAACATGCTTTTCCACTAGATGAGTGTTGTGCCTGCAATTGGAAGCGATGCCAACTTTATTTGAGTTGCCTCATCCTTGATTTGTTGCACACTGCAATAAACCTCCATCTATCTGACCTATTTATCAAGCCTCTCTGCATTGACTTCACCATCAAGCTTAAGTAAATGCATTTCTTGTTTGTGTTTATATGAATGTTTTCTTATTGTGGACTTTGAACTTGAACTTGAAGAAGAAGAAGTTGATGGAGAAGAAGGAGGTGAAGGAGGATTTTGAGGAGGATCCTATCCTTCTTCATTTTTAACCTTTGAAGATTCACCTAGAACTAACCTCTTATGTTCTAAGTAATCCTCATATAAAACCTTCATCATCTCCAACATGGTGAAGAAATTTTTTCGAAACTCTTTCTCATCATGAGAAAGTCCCTCTTCCAATGCCATATTCTCACTTTGAGAAGTTCTCTTTATCGATCCAATCTCAGGATTCTCTTCAACAAGCTCGCCTTCAACACGATTCAGCCTTTCCTTGGTAATCATGCAAACTCAAAATCCAACCGTCAACCTTGCTCTGATACCACTTGATCCAAAAATATCTTTTAATGACAATGGTTGAGTTTTAAAGCATGAATTAATTAACCATTTAGGAAATTGATGAAAGAGGAAAAATTATAGATGAAACATGACAGCCATAAAGAAATATATAGATCTAAAAATAAGCATGAAGAACAACAAACCATAACAAGAGAAGTTGATAACAAAGTTCGGAAATCTCGCCTACGTCTCTGGGCCTTTGTCTTAGTGGGTGAGGCTTTCTTATTTCTGTTCGAAGCTTCAAATGTACATCATAAAAGTTCCAATGGATTAAAAACATGAGCTAGTTGTGTTCTTCTATATCTCAAGAACTCATCAAAATGCATGACACTAAAAACAGATGAACAAAGATCCCAGAAATAGCCCACAAAGGTGCTCTCCTCAATAATTTCCTTGCATAAAAATGTGTTTGCCTCAACAATTCATTAGCATTTTCCCGATCTAAACCTCCCTCCTTGGATTCAAGAAATTCTTGTTTATATAGAGTTGAAGTGGGTAACAACCTCCCAACTTCTCCCCAATATATGGCCTCAAAAAGGGCCCAAGAGCCTCAAAAAATGGATTAAATCCCCCAAACAAGTTGAAAATCCATTAAAATCTTTATAATATAGTGTAAAAACCAAAAATTGGTAAATATCAGGGCACAAACCCCTTTCTTAGGGATCCTGGTCACCTGCGCGCATCCAATTTTCGAAGGGTTGGCACTCATTTGTTGCCCCCCTCTAGAATAGGCCCCTGGTCCTGTGCTATGGCCGATGTGGCCAAGCGTTATACCTCCACACACCAATACCATTAGCGCCCAATATTTTAGGCCCTGGGTTACTTGCCCTGGTCGATGGTCTAGCCTGACCAATCGACGCTAACCCTCATCTATCTATGCTCAAACGATATACAGGTCACATGGTATATACCAACATGATCGGGGGCTAGGATCTCATATAATCCGCGCATTCCAACAATACTGGAGAGGGTCATATGGATTGGTTGTATGTGTCAAGGATGGTGCATAGGTAATAACCATGCCAAATAAACTGGAGTACAACTGTCATATGGTATGGGCATATGTGTAGAGTGATGTGTTGGGGCTGGGGACTAGGCTCCAACCCTATTCTCCGCCAATGTGACCATCATCCAAACTTAAATAAATTTGGTGCGGTATAGGGGTAAGATCCACCATGTAGGCAGGCTGGTATCCTGGCCTATGTGAAGACTTTGTCACCCATGGAGGTCGCATGTTCGACCCCCACGGACCCACCATAAGTTTTCTGAAAACAATCAATAAATCGACCAATGAATGGGTGCCATGTGGAAGCCCATGACTGGGCCACGTGGCACCACACCATTCACCCAGAAGAATGCCATGTGTCATGATATGATTTGCACACCTTCCAACCCAGTCAACATGCCACTTGTACTTACCACGTTAGCCCATGCCAACTATAGCTTCCACGTCATCATATGCCACGTGTCACCCTTGAAGTGGTGCCATGTGTCACGATATTTCTTGTTAAAATATGCACCTACCCATGTCAGTGCCAACGCACCTTTCCACATCATTTGTATGGCCGTATGACCTATACAGTCAGTTGCTACATCAACACTGTACGAATTATACGGTCAACATTTTGTTTTGCCTCTTTGACAAAACAAACAGATCGCAATATCTTTCGCATACGCCGTCTGTTTGAACCCATTCAAGTTGTGTTGGGTTCATATCGATGAGGTCTACACACACGTGCATTTTGAATCCATTCTGAGAATTTTGATTTTTAAGCCTTCCTAGACCCATTTTGGTCCCGAGATCCAATTATGGATCATAGATGCACCCATCATACATCCTGGACAAGATAGTATGCAGGTATTTGAAAATTAATCCTCTTCACCTTGGTATAGAAACATCATTTATTTTCTACAACATCTTGAATGTCCACCATATGTGAATAAGACAAAGGTCAGGTCTCTCAAAATGAAGGCTATTAAATTCTTCATTTCAAACCAAAACTTGTATTGGAGGGATACTGTTGGCATCCTATTAAAATGCCTTGATGAAAATGAATCCAAACAAGTCACAATAGAAATGCATAGAGGAGTATGTGGAGGACACCAGCATTGGAAGGCCACAGCTCTAAATATCCTAAGGGAAGGATACTACTGGCCCACCCTTTTCTCTAATATATTTACTATTGTTAGGTCCTGCAATGAATGTCAAAAATTTGCAGGAAAACATAAGTTACTATCACTACCCCTAAAACCTATCACTGTCGGTGGTCCATTTCAGCAATGGGTGTTAGACTTCATAGGTGAGATAAATCCATCCTCTAGTGAGAAACATAAGTGGATTCTCACTGCCACTCACTATTTCACCATGTGGATTGAGGTTGTGCCCACTAAGAATGCCATTGACAAGGTGATCATGAATTTCCTGGAAACCAATATTTTTTCCAGATTCGGCTGCCCCATCAATATTATAACAAACAATTCCCAAGTATTCATGTCTAAATCCATGACTAACTTATGTAGCAGTCATAACATTTCCTTGACACATTCCTCACCCTATTACCCTTAGGGGAATGGTCTGGCAGAGTCATCGAACAAAAATCTCATCAGGATTATCAAGAAGTTGTTGACCAAAATAAATAAATATTGGGACTCTAAACTCAAATATGCTTTGTGGGCCGACAAAATAAGCACCAAGAAGTCTTTGGGAACCTCACCATTTCAGCTTGTCTATGGTGTGGACGTTTCTTTTCCCACCCAACTGGGTATACCAGTCTTAAAATTCTTACAGTAAGAGATTGAGGAGCCAAATGACATCCAAAGGAGAATATTCCAGATTATAGAGGTTCAACAAAAGAGAGAAGGACTGGATCAGAGGACCGAAGCATACCAAATAAATATCAAATCAACCTTTGACAATAAGACCAAGAAGGAGATATTTCAAGAAGGTGACTCAACCTTGAGGTGGGATGCCAAAAGGAATGACAAGCCCAAGAATAGTAAATTCGATAACCTATGGTTTGACCCTTTTAAGGTGGTTGAGGTTCTAGACAATAACACATTTATATTGCACAATATAGATGATACAAAGATCTCTGGAGGCCCAGTAAATGGGCACTTCCTGAAACACTATTTTGTTTAAGGATAAAGGAAGGTCCCTCTTGTACCATAAATTTTTTCCTTTTGTTTTTTCATTTGATTAGTTAGTTGTGTGCGGATAAATAATCCATAGCCCAATAAAGGAACCGGGGTTTAGATGTAGTTTCAAGTTTCAATAAAGACTCCATATCCCAACAAAGGAACTGGGGTTAGCTTCAGTGTTAATTTTCAGAGATGCATGGCTGACAGAGAGAACAGAGGTAAGAAAAGGGAGGTGGGGGCAAGTTATTAAATTCAAAGGAACTGATCTGTTGTTCTTAGCACCTCGCATGGAAGTGTTATCCCTAGTTGGAGCCAATGTTCTAACCTAGGTCTGCACCCACCCCTCTCCTCTCTCATTTCCTTATGCCTTCATCAAATTTGTCCTCTTCTGGTTGATAAAGTCGTTTTCCCATCTATTCAATAAATTGTTTTTCCTTGTTGGCTTGCTTGACTGATTCTTTGCGCATAGTTTTTCTGTTTTTCTTGAAGGATAAACACATATCGTGATTTGGTTCGAATTACTTGTCATCTTTTTTTCCTTTAATTGAGCTTACAACAGGTCGGTCAAGTATGTTGTGTGCACAGGGAAAAACCATGAGCAAAATGCAACATTTAGAGCAGTCCATTTCAGGCTTGAAATATAAGAAAATAGACAGGTTCAATTTTCAACGGTGAGTATCCCATGTACAGTTCATATTAACAACTCTAGTGCATTCATAGTTTCAAAGTCATGCAAGGATTAACGACCAAACACGAGTCTTGAAGAGATAAAGTACCGAAGTGATGAGATACTGCCACGTCAACCAGACCCGTACTGCTTCGGGAGATTTCCATGCTTTACATCCCGAAGTCTCGAAGTGACGTTAGGCTACCACATCACTTCAACCCCTACCACTTCATGGGTGTTTTTCAACTCAGCATAGGCCGAAATCACCAAATCTCTCGAACCTAGAAGAGTCGAAGACACATGACATTCATCTGGAGATGACACGTGGAACTCATTTGTTGATACATGTGGCACTCATTTCAAGCATATTTGGGTCTGCCATATGAGCTATTTTGAGTGGCATGTGTCACCCTTCTTTCCATGACATGCCAATGATTAGACATCAGGCCGCCATGTCAGATTCGGGAGATCGTCCTTCGGGGGATTTCCAAGAACAACATTCATAAACTCTTGAAGCCCGAAGTGTCGGAGACACATGACACTCATTCACCTGAGACACATAAAACTCATACATCAGGACACATGGAATTCATTTCAATCCACCACATCACTCTAGGAATGTACTACTCTGAGAGTTATACAAACTCTGCATTAAAAATATTCTGAACTCCAAAGTGCTGAAGTCATGAGAAACTACCATGTAACTTTGGGAAAAAGTCACTTTGGGAGATATTCATGCTTCACATTCAAAGCTCTCATCAGATAGGGGAGTTCTAATATGGAAGATGAATAGAACTTTAGCAGGGACGCTAAAGTAGCAGGGCCACCCAGATCACATATCACAAACACGATCGACGACCACACTTCATTGTGGGGATGGAAAATGCTCAAATGTTAATATTCCAGAGCGGTCTCGCAATTGAAATCATGGTATATATAGAGAGGTACGTAGAATTTGGTGGTGGATTATAGGATTCAGAGTGGTGTGGATCTAAACCGACCTTGACAACTTTTGCAATCACGTTCTTATATCACTTCTAGCGTCAAATTCGAGAGCAGCGCATGGTGAAAAAACTCGGTGTTAAGATAAAACATCAAAGGAAAAGTCACAAAGAGAGAAGGACACTAGCAGACTACGACCAGTCCATCACAAAGAAAAAAAGGAGAAGAGACAGTTACGATCAAGATAGAGCAACTCGTTGATAGCCAACAGTTACAGATTTTTTTTTTCAAAATCCGGACCCTTCAACTCCATAATCGGGGACTCGAGAAACTATAATCCAGACTGCAAAAGGAATTTCTAAGACTCTAGAAAAACACCAGAAGGCCTACCTCTTCCTCAAGCAGATAATGCGAAGAAGATGTCAATACATCCAATTACCCTCAGTGGCCTCAAACACCGTGCATGCATGCCCGTTCTCAACGTAGAACTCAATTATGTCTCTCTTAGTCTTTTTTTTCCAATTCCAGTTCATTCCAGTGAATGCATCAGTCCAGTTTCATCGTTAGTGGTAGTTTTTAATTGTTCAATTCAAGACTCTTTTTAGCTTAAATCATAATAAGTGGTCTTCTATGTGTGATAGGAACCACTTTTTTTTATTAAGTCAAGTGTGAAGTATACATTTTTGTACTCCAACAGTGTTTTAGTCAAGTTAATAAGTCATTCTACAATTGTTAAAGTAAAGTTAAATCCCAGTCCCATATGGACGAGAGCCTCTGCAACTTTGGTAAATATGAAGTTTCTGTATGTTTTGGAGGTTTGATTTTTGGAAAATGATAGAAATACATCATAATGGTTGGACCCGTTCTATGCATGGATTAAATCTCTCTACCTAGTGAATATACTCTTGATGACAATGTTTCATTCAAACCTTCATGTGTTTTTATCTTATCTTGAATGCAGTTTTTTATTTGCACAAAGTACATTTCA
Source organism: Picea engelmannii (assembly GCA_009831015.1). Lineage (NCBI taxonomy): Eukaryota > Viridiplantae > Streptophyta > Pinopsida > Pinales > Pinaceae > Picea > Picea engelmannii. Next base: position 47,873 of record ML799596.1, read on the forward strand.
TTTCCTTCGACTATTGTATAACTTGTCTTTATTGATCTGAAACCTATGAAAACAACTAATGCTTGGTGAATATTTGTTTTTATTGCAACCTGTGGGAGAAATTGTGTTTTTGATACATTTTTAATGTCTTGAAATGATATTTTAAGTATTGAACTTATTGCAGCAGATTATTCATTGAGTAATTTGTTGTTTCCCTTTGTTTTCTATTATTTCACTTGTCTGTCATTAGTGTGCCACCAACCAAGAAGGACCCTCATTCATATCATTTTTCCAACCCAACCATGCTCCTGTCTTGGTAAAACCAACCCTCTAACTGACCTAAAAAATCAAATTATCAAAAGAATAATCATCCCAAAACTTGAGGTGGCCTAGATTTTCCCTTTAGAAGTCAGGTGTAGAACTTAGTACCAATAGGTCATATGGGATCATATGGAGGTTTCGGGCTACAATAATCTCTTAGTCCAGATATGATTAAGGCCATGGGTGTGAGCCCTCAGTCACATGGGTAGAAAGTATGAAGGAAACACCCCTCTCCCACAGAGTTGAACTTGACATTCCTGCTAAGGTAAAATCAAAAGGTCAGAAAGACTTATATGTTTCAGATAATCCTAACTTGACTCTCCTATAGATTCACATCCCATAACTCTCTCATGGCTAAAATGAGGTAAATCGAATACCATGTAAATATAGCAGTTTACAAAAACAAAAGAGCATTTCTAAAAAAAATTCAAACACTGCAAGACTTAACCATAAATGCAGACATTCAATCATCACATCCAATGTATTACATAGAGTATGAAAATACTTATCAGAACTAGAGAATGTGAAGTGACTGCTGAAAGGGGTGCCTATTTCCACCCAACCATAGGCACAACCACTCCTGACAGATTTACCACTAGCCACCTCCGAGATAGAACATGATGCTTTGAGAGAGATTCTTTCTCCTTGCTCTACGACATTCAGGGACATAAGCTACTCTCCTCCTCCCATAGGATCTTCACAAGCGATTTTCCCTACACCAAGCAAGGAGGTCTGCGTGATCACTTCCTCGATCACTCATCATCCTCATTTATCATGTTGTATCAAGACCCTACCCATGGAGTCTTACATCCAAAACAAGCTTGCTTGTCATCTTTTCTCTCAACTCTAGAGTAAAAAACATGCTCTCTTGTCTTCTGAAGATTTTTTTTCTCTATTTTGCTTCCTTCCAGATCTTCCTCTGTCCCCCAAAATACTTCCTTTCTTGCCTTCCTCATCAAGGTTGTGTGGTTTTGAAACCCCAAATCATGGTCAGGCCTGGAATCCTTACATATGGGTACCCTGCCCCATCTCCTCATTAACTCTTGATGAGGCCTTCCAACTACTAGCCTAACTGGTAATTCATTTCTGGGTCCGAGGAATGTTGAGAAATTACACCTAGTAGGTACTGGTTTGGTGAGGGAATCTCAACCATTCTTGGTTTCCCTCACCATATATCTTATAACATCCATGGTCTATCTTTTAAAACTCCCCCCTTTCAGAAGCTGTGCAACACATATCCATTTTTTATTAATAACAAAAAAATCGTACATTGACCCTTTTATATAAAGGTTCATCAAATAAAACATTCACACGTATTTAGTTTTCCATAGTCTCTTGGCTAGTTATAGTTATATTTACAAATCGGGGGAAGCAACGGTATTACAATCCCCTCCCCCTTAAAGGCACATCATCCTCGATGTTCTATCTTCCGATGTGATATGTATGTACATAAGTAAACAAAAATGGATATGCATGTTTCATGGCATCCTCCATTTCCCATGTAGCCTCATATGGGCCAAAGTGTTTCCACTGCACCTTGACCTGTGCAATGGTTCTATTCATGAGTGGGGGTTCCTTCCTGTCTATTATTCATTGAGGTTCTAGAAGGAATTATCCCTCGGGTTCAACCTGAATCATAGACCAGTCAATAATATGATTATAATCATGTACATACTTCTTTAATACATAAACATGGAAACTATTATGTGCCTTCACTATGGGAGGTGTTGTTCCTGAGATTAATATTAAGACTCAAAGAATAATGTCAGGCATAAAGATGTTTTATGAAAACGTTTTAAATGAGTGCTTTTCCTACCTTTAGTTATATCATAAATACTACTTTAATGAAATTAATAATAGGACAATACAGAGGTTGTATTACGTTGTATGAGTCACAATTATAATATCAAATGGTATGAAGGAAGAGTAAAAAAATGTTAAACAAATCTAGACATCAATTGTATATGAATCTCACCTTCTTTGCAGTGGAAGAAAAGTAGAGAGCGCACCCTTGAACAGGATATAAAATACAGTAATTCACACAGCTTCCAGGTCTTGTTTTACTCACAGTAAATACAGAGGAAAAACTTCTTACTTAATGAATTGTTGACATAATACGATTATTGTAGTTGTAATACTAAATTGAAACCAATCACTTATCAAGGAATTACATAAATAAATTCAGAGATATGGAAATACAAAAGAAACACATAACTCAAACTGAACAAAAATTAAAATCTATGTCTGCACTTGTATTAATACTAAAAAATGAGAGTTTTCTCTATTACATCTAGCAAGAAGTAGCCCATGTTGAGTTTGAAGCCTCCTCTCTTGAACAGATCTAAAATCTATCTATTTATACAAAAATTGTCACAACTCAAAACCGTTGGAATTCATACAATCTCTCCTAAAAATAGAATGTATTTCGAATGAAACAACATCAACCACATATTGTTTGAGATGATGCTTCCATCTGGCTCTTCATCTGCTTGCAGATGCACTCATTTTCCTTTGTTCTTTGAATTGGGCACACATGTCCATTGAGGCTACCATAATGATTTGTTTACTATCCTCGTCATCTAATTCTCTTGCTATCTGTTCTTCATATGCGTTTACTGGAGAAAGCATGTTAGTTGAAAATATGGAGGGGAGTGATAATGTGATAGGTAGCTCAGCATTGGCTTGTTATGTGATGGATAACAGTTACGAGAAAGAGTAACTGCTCACGAATAGGATGACGTGAGGACAAGTGTAGGTGTTGAGGTAAACGAGGTAACTAATGTGGAAGGTGTGACAGGATAGAGAGTGAACATGGTACATGATGTGGATGGTGTGATGGGCTGGAAGGTGAATGAGGTACATGACATGGATGATAGGTGTTTCTCCAATGTCCCTTTACGTTTCTCTATTTTTTAGGGGCGTGAGGGGGTGGTTTAAAGTAACCCATTTTTTGGCCGACAATGAACCTGGTGATGCCACGTACCCCCGAGAGAAAATCGTGGTTTAAATTGCGGGGGACACGTGTCAGACAATCTTTGTATTTTTCTATTTCTAACTCCAAGAGGAGGCAAGTAGTGCTAATTAAAGAACTCCCGAAGACCCAAAGCCCATATGGACCATTGATCAAAGAGGACACGCGACAAGAGATCTTCCACTTTGAGGATAACCACTTCGGAAGAAAGCTAGATGTGTGAAGAGAGAACTCCCGAAGCCCAAAGTTCCTAAGTAAATCCTCACCGTTGAAATCAAGAGGATAGGTGGCATGAGATCTTGTACTTCGAGGACTTAGTACTTCGAATATTTGCACCTCGGAACGCCCAAAGCCCGGAGTTTCAAAGTAAATCTTCGTCATTGAAATCAAGAGGACACGCAGAAGGAGATATCTCACTTCGGGGACATATCACTTAGGGGATTTGTACTGTTGTGCATCTCGGAACGACCAAAACCCAGAGTTCTGAAGTAAATCTCAGTCGTCCAAATCAAAGGACACGTGGTGCCAGATCTTCCACTTCAAGGACTTAGCACTCTAGAGAGTTTGTGCTCCCTTTTCTAACTATTTAGCCCCTTTCCTGCTATATTTGGTCCTTTTGTTAGTTTATCCAACTTCCAAATTGATTTATCATTCCACTAGATTCTGAAATATGAACCATCAATTTTTGTTGCAACTTTTCATGGCGCCAAAATCCTTAAGGAAATAAGATTATCCTGCATGTAACAAGAGAGGTATGTAAGCTCTTCACTGAATAAAATTGTTAATCGCAATTCAAATCATGAACTTTAACCAATCATACATATCGTTAATACTTCTTCGTTTGTGAGTGTTGGATACAATTAGGGTATAAATATCCCGAAGGTCAAATTCACCAAGAAGCTAATCTCTTATTACTTACTTTTATGTTTTACTTTATCATGTTTTAAACCTTGAATTAGCCTTAAGTACTTCGGCATTTCGGTGACTTCGAGGTTTCAAAATGTTTAGACTTGTTGGAATACCAGAAGCGTGAAGCTCTGAAGAGAACGTCGGTGATTTTCTTTAAAACTCGAGAAACTTCTACTGTTCGGAGATCATTAAGACCATTTGATAAAATTAGAGTAGCTAATTGATGATGGATATCATAAGCGCCTTTTCAACAAGAGATGGGCTTATCTTTAAATTTAAAAGGAGAGTCTCTAAGTTTCTTTTTCATTTTGGGTGAAAATTTATTTCTAAGAGGAAATATCTAAAGCTCAAAATCTCACAATTAAACGTGTTCCAACATAGGCTCCATCTAGTGATTGTGGCTCCATGTGAGGTGCGAAAGAATAGTAAACCAAGTTCCTTTATTGGCTAAAGGGAGTCATTATTTCATTTCTGGGAAACACTTTTAAGGATTAATCATACAGAGAAAAATTGAACTTCAACCAAATCTCAGAAAACCTTCAAAACATCCCCAACTATCGATCTCAAGTTAGGCTATTTAAAATTTCCCTTTCTTGAAACTGAGTTCGGATCTGTTCAAGATAATCAAAATGACTTTAATTGAAATATCAAACTTTGACTGACTTCATTCACATCAAGGTTGAGTAGATGTAACAATTTATTTAGGGAATCCCTCGTTGGTCCATAATGTAAATATTACTGGAAAGAGAATTAGATGTCAGAGCATGTTTTGTAGATATGTACGACAGCCATACAGATATCGTAGATATTTCTTCACTTCCAGGGAGCCTGTTCAGTACCCCAGTGAATTTATCTACCTCTCCCATTGAATTTCCTTTCACCACTTCAATTAGCACTTTTGCATTTTGTTGAGATGAGGGAAATCATTACATGAATTTCCTTTCATCATCTCTTTTTGGACAAAATGGAGGAAATCGAATTTCAAATTTCCTTTCACCATTTGTCTTGGACTAGATGGGGGCAATCAGATTATGAATTTCCTTTCACCATCTGTCTTATATTTTAATATTTTAAAGTGGGGGCAATCAATTTGTATGTATCATACAAGGGATGATATCTACTTAAATCTTTTAAAAGGGAGGTCTATCATAAATTTTTAAGTATACTCCGAGACTAATTTTCTCCAAATTTTCATTACACCTTCGCCTATAGGGAATATTTTATAGGGAATTTGATTTTCATGGATCAACCTTGAACGAATTAATCAGTTTAAAATCCGATAGAAAAGTTAAAGTTATCAGGATTAGCCTGGACATACTTTCTTTCAGCTAAAATCCAAGGAACATAAATATTTTCACCTAATCTTGTTTCAAAAATATGTTTTTAAGTTTTTGAAGTCAAGGTGTAATTCTTTATTTCTATGAAGATCCAGGAAAGGTAGTGAAAATCAGAAGAAAATAAAATCTCATGGATAGGAAAAATAAAACAAAATAATGACTCAGAGGGCCAGACACAAAAAAATCTCATTCTGACACAAGTTTTTTTTATTGATTTTCGAACTTCTTTTCAAGCCCTTTTTATCCTTATTTTCATTCTTATTTTATTTTATTTTTATTTCATTTTCATTTTATTCAGAGAAGGATTTTCAATTTATCGACATGATACTATAATTTTATACATTTTTTATTCTCCAATCAGGTGATAATATTATCATGAGAAAAACTCGCTTCACATTCCTTTTAAAAAAAATATTTCAATTTCATTGGGACTATACGAAGAGTAGGGATTCATACCTTATTTTATTTTGAACTTTCAACAAGGAATATTATTTATTCATCACCTTATTTTAGAGAAATAAGAAATACGAAAAGGTGAGTGTCGAGTTTTTCTTGAGCCTCATCTCATGTTCAACAAGATCTACTCTGCAAAGAACTAAGAATAGTAGACCACGTGTCTTCATCCTTCTGCGACCAAAATTAACCATGTCCAACTCTGAACCTCGTCATTGGGCTATGGAGTCATAATGCCTAAAAATTGAACCATACTGGATGCTAGACAAAGAACCAAAATTCTGAATTGAGATAAAACGCTGAACTAGAATGTTGAAATGAAATGTTGATTTGGACAACTTATTTATATACATTTTTCCTACACTAATCAGGGGGAATTTCATTGATCAAGTAATATGAAATTTTCAATGGAGCCATGAAAATAGTAGATTTCATAACATACCGTGTTTTATGCTATATGAAGGAATGAAAACATAATAATTATTTTGCAGCAAAGAATGAATAGGTATCTTTCACTTACTGCTAAAGTTTGGTTGCACACAAAAAGTTGCAACATTTTGGACCTCTTGAAGGAAATACTCCAACCAAACAACCACTGGATCATGGAAAGATAAATAATTTTCAGAATCAAGAGACCTCTTCCTGCTGGCCTAGTTGCATGAAAATCCTTTGCACACTTTATCCACTATTGATCTTTTATTTTCTTGGCTCGAGAATGTCATATTGAGGCTTACTAGTCTACTGCTCACCAGTTGCTAAATAAGAAGGAGATATCAACTACTCCAGTAGCCCCTCCTTATCTCCTTCATTGCCTATCCAAGAATATTCTTCATCACTGTCATACAAAGGCTGATTGCTTTTATAGTGCAACTGATAATTTTCCTGCTAAAGTGAACTCTCTTAAGAAAGAGAAATAATTTATTGCTCATCAACTTCAAAATTGCATTCATCATAGTTATCAAACAAAGGAGAACTATTGTATGTTTCCATGCATGTTGGGAAAGAAATATGCTCTTCTTCATCATCTGGATACTCATCGTAAATAGGATGATTATATAAAATTTCTGAACTTTGACTTTCAAAAACTTCCATTTCTTGATGATCTAGTAATGATGACTGAATAGTAGCAGCTTGATCAAAATAAGAATTTAGAACAATAGTTTGATCATGACAGTAATTACTATGAACATTTGGTAAAATGACAAAAGAGTATTGTTTCCATTGTCAGTATCATTACCAAAATCATATTTTCCAAGAGATGATTGCTTATGGTCTTCAATAATCCATTGGCCTTCGCAAAGATCTAGATCAGCAGAAGATTCATCATCCCTTCTTTTATTAGCCTGAAGGACTAGAGGGTATGTAAGGATTTCTTCATTTTACTTGCAATCAAAACCTAATCTTGATTTACTTCAAAGTATTCTTCATATAGTTTACCACAATTGATATCATGTTCTAATTTTTCATCAACAAACTGATTATCTCTACAATCTTGTTCTACGAAATCTAAATTGCAACAATCTTCAAAAAGTAACTATGATGAATACATTCTTTTGCAATATTTATGAAAAGCTGCATGGAATTATTTTAATGATGAAATGTTGGAAGAGAGTATATATTTGTACCAAAGTCAAGAATCCCCTCTCAGACTAAACATGAACAGTTTCATCAAAACATATTCATGATGAATATCTAGTTGATGCATGGGCTTATGAAATTCAAACAAATGTTGAGTAGGATTATCACCTTTATCCTCTCTAAAAATAGGAAGATGATCTCCCCATTCTTTAATATTAGGAACAACATTTGGAAAACCAAAAAAAATTGTAAAGTCCAAAGGTGAAAACCTCACAGCAATCCGAGCGACGGAATAACTTGACATTTTGAAACCAATGGAGTCACGAGTGAATCATGTGGAGTCTTCGAACCAAGGATTCGCTAGGTAAAAAATGAACCTTTTCACGTATTCAATCTTTGTTCACCATCAAAGATTAAATTTTTACTTTTTCGTTCTCCCAGGGAAAAATAACTTTGTTTCTCTGTCCTCGACAACAACGCCAAAAAGATGTTGTTCCTGAGATTAATCAAGGATCAAAGAGTAATGTCAGGCATCAATATGTTTTATGAAAATGTTTTAAATGAGTGTTTTTCCTACCTTTAGATATATCATAAATAATCCTTTAATGAAATTAATAATAGGATAGTAAAGAGGTTGTATTTCGTTTTCCAAGTCATAATTATAATATCAAATGGTATGCAGGAAGAGTACAAAATTGTTAAACAAATCTAGGCATCAATTGCAGATGAATCTCACCTTGTTTGCAGTGGAAGAAAAGTAGAGAGCGCACCCTTGAACAAGATATAAAATACAATAATTCACACAACTCCCACATCTTGTTTTACTCACAGTAAATACAGAAGAAAAACTGCTTACTTAATGAATTGCTGATATAATATGACTACAATAGTTGTAATACTAAATTTCAACCAATCGCTTATCAAGGAATTATATAAATAAATTCATAGATATGGAATTACAAAAGAAACACATAACTCAAAATGAACGAAAATTAGAATCTTTGTCTGCACTTGTATTAATACTCAAAAAGGAGAGTCTTCTCTATTTCATCCGGCAAGAAGTAGCACACTTTGGGATTGAAGCCTCCTCTCTTGAATAGATCTAAAATATATCTATTTATACAAAAATTGTCACAACTCAAAACCATTGGACTTCATACAATCTCTCCTAAAAATAGAATGTAATTCGAATGAAACAACAACAGGCATATATTGTTTGAGCTGGCGCTTTCATCTGGTTCTTCATCTTCTTGCAGACACACTCATTTTCCTTTGTTCTTCGAATTGGGCACACATGTCCATTGAGGCCACCATAATCATTTGTTTATCGTCCTCGTCATCTGATTCCCTTGCTATTTGTTATTCAAATGTGTTTACTGGAGAAAGAATATCATTTGAAAATATGTGTGGGGAGTGATAATGTGACAGGTATCTCAGTGTTGCCTCGTTATGTGATGGCTAACAGTTATGAGAAAGATTAACTACTCACGAATAGGATGATGTGGGGACAAGTGTAAGTGGTGAGGTAAATGGGGTAACTGATGTGGAAGGTGTGATAGGCTGGAGGGTGAATGGGGTACATGAGGTGGATGGTGTGATAGGCTAGAATGTGAACGAGGTACATGACGTGGATGATAGGTGTTGCTATAGAATCCCTTTATGTTTCTGTATTTTGCGGGGGTAAGAGGGGGTGGCTTTAATTAACCCTCTTTTCGGCCCACAATGCACCCGGTGATGCCACGTACCCCTGAGAGAAAAAAATGGTTTAAATTGTGGGACCACCCTTCAAAATTAAACCCCACACAACTTCACCCCCTGCAATCGCTCTCAGTTATTGATCTCCACGATCCATTAAAATCTGACTATCGATCTTCGCAAAGTGAGAAAAGCACCCAAAGTTAAGTCAAGGTCACAACTGTTGGTCATGTGTAGAGAAGATAGAGTGAATTTCGTGCAATTCCTGTCCATCGATCTAAGTGGAGGACATGTGTCCGACGATCCTTGTATTCAACTATTTCAAACTCCAAGAGAAGGAAAGCAGTGTTGAGTAAAGAACTCCCGAAGACCCAAATCCCATCTGGATTGTTGATCAAAGAGGACACATGGCAGGAGATCTTCCACTTCAGGGATAACCACTTCAGAAGAAAGATGGATGTGTGAAGTGATAACTCCCGAATCCCGGAGTTCCAAAGTAAATCCTCACCATTGAAATCATGAGGACACATGGCAGGAGATCCTGTACTTCAGGGACTTAGTACTTCGGAGATTTGCACCTTGAAAATTTTCACCTCGGAACCCCTGAAGCCCGGAGTTACAAAGTAAATATTCATCATTGAAATCAAGAGGACACGTGAAAGTCACGCAAAAGTTGCAACCTATGCAGGATGAAGCCTCCATGTTGTTGGAAGAGATTAAGGGACAGGGGTCGCAATTGGACCAAATGGTTGCAACAGTGGAACAATGCATGGAAGGGCCTGTTACAGAGTAGATGATCCAGGAGCTCATTGAGAAGGAGGCTCAGGCTAAGCAGCAAGTCGAGGCAGATCAATTGAAGCTCGAGGCCTTCAAAGCAACATTTTCTAGACCTGAGTGACTTAGGACGAGTCACAAGTGAGTGTTGGGGGGCTGTTGGTTGTCGACCAAGTTTTGAGAAACCCTTAGTCAGGTTTGACAACTTTTTGGACTTTGACACATTGGTCAAGAAAGGAGCACCCAAGCAGAGCTGAGATCGCGGATCTCACTTATTTTTCAGGCTATGTGGACCCAACAAGGGGTCTCTAGGGTTTTTGTAATGGGTTATGCGATGTCGGCCCATGGGGTTTACTCATGACTAGGCCTTATTGTAATGGATTGTAAAAGTATAAATAAGTAAGAATGTATGGTAGAAGTAGTGAAGTCTTTGTAGCTAAGTGAAAATAGTTTTGAATTGCTTTATGCAATAGGATGTGTATGTGAGAAGGCTCTGTGCTCTCTAGAGAAGTTGGCTCTGTGCCTTGACCGGGTTTTGGAAGGAGGATCTGGTGCTTAGTGTGCAGATCTCCTGTCTGGTGCGAAGCTTGGCTCTGTGGCTTGGTGCACAGGAGAAAATGAATGTAAGAGATTGAAGAATAATAAAGAAGATGAAGCAGTTGGTAGATGTAGCCCCACACTAGGGTGAACCACGTATATCTTGTGTCTTTGATTGGCTTTGTGATGTATTATTTATGTATTGAATATGCTCAATGATTTTATTATTATGTATGATAGATAGATATGTTGTTGCTTAGTGCTTACTTGTCTTAAAGATGAATCAATTCTAGATCTAACCTAATGCTATGTGCTAAGTGTTTGAAGTACTTAACCTTTGTTGTTATTGTGCTGATCTCTATTAGGGTATGTTCTGTGATGTTATTAAAGATAATAAAATAATGCATATCACCTTCAAAGTGTTTCTAGAATACTCTGCGAAGTGTTTTTATCACAGATCCGTGTCCCGGCTTGGTTACAGACACGTGTGTCCTATAACCCCCCCTTCTTCTACCTTGGGTGAGACTTCACCTACTTCGTAGGTGTTGCCGAAAGGGCTAGTAGTTAGGGTTTTGTTGGTGCATTGTTGAAGCATTGAACCCTGGGTCTATCCCTGTGCCAACAAGTATGAAGTGAGAAGCATTTCTCAGTTTTTCCAAAACTACGATGATGGCATTGTTCTGTTTGGTTGATATTGGTAATCCTGTGATGAAATCCATGGAGATGGTTTCCCATTTCTATTCAGTAATTGGTAGGGGTTGAAATAGCCTTGTTTGGTGCTGGTTCTCTGCCTTGACTTTATGACATTCTAGACACTTAGCTAAGTAATCAACTATTTCCTTTTTCAGTTTGGGCCAATAAAATAGTTTCCTAGTGGTCGTGATCATTTTATGATAACCAAGATGATGAATATATGGTCTTTTGTGTAGTTAATCCATTATGAACCTCTTCAAGTCGTCACAATTCAGAATATATAATATGCCCTTGTATGTCAACATACCATCAATAAGAATATAATAGCTTTCATACTTCATCCCTGTGGGATCTTGCTTTAGGTATGATTTCACGGTCTTGAAAATGCATATGATTCTTGTGCACTTTTGACTCTCTGTTTGATGTCTCATTTGTTGGTGCTTACAACTGCCAAGTGAACCAATTTCATACTTCTACTAAGGGAATCAACCACCCTATTTTCCTTTCATTTGATATGTTTGGTTTCAAAATCAAACTCACTAAGGAGAGCCATCCACCTAGCCTGTCTCACATTGAGTTTTGGTTGGTAAAAAAAATTCCTCAACCCACTATGGTACACCATAAGTACAAATATTCTACCTAAGAGGTAATGCCTCCACATTTTTAAAGCATGTACTATGGCAACCAATTCCATATCGTGGGTCACATAATTGAATTCATGCTCATTCAATTTTTTGGATTCATAGCAAATCACATGTCCTTCTTGCATAAGGACTCCTCTGATCCCTTCCTTCCAGGTATCTTTACACATAAGGAAGTCCTTGTTTGGGTTTTCAATATTCAGTACATGCACATTGTTTAGAAGGTATTTCATCTCTTGAAATATTTCTTCACATTCTGATGTCCAAATGAAATTAACCCCCTTTTTCTGAAGGGAGGTGATTGGGAAACCAATCTTGGAGAATCCATTTATGAACCTCCTATAGTATCTTGTTAGGCCCATAAAGGATCTGATATCATATACATCCTTTGGGGTAGGCCAATTCATGATGGTTTTAATCTTGTTAGGATCAAATGCCACTCCTTCCTTAGAAATAACATGGCCTAAGTAATGGACATGTTTCTAGAAAAACTCACACTTACTAAGCTTAGCATAGAGATGATGTTATATTAGTACTTGGAGTACTAGCTTGAGATGTTCTTCATGTTCTTCCCTATTTTTGGAATTGATTAGGGTATAATCAATGAAAACCAACACAAACCGATCCAACAAATTTCTGAACACATTATTCATTAAGCACATAAAAGTGGTTGGTGCATTGGTGAGCCCAAATGGCACCACCACAAATTCATAGTGACCATATATTTTCCTAAAGGTTGTCTTGTGGACGTATTCATCTTTAATTTGGACCTGATGGTATCTAGACCTCAAGTCAATCTTGGAGAAGATCGTAGAACCCCTTAATTGGTCAAACAAGTCGTTGATCCTTGGAAAGGGATACTTATTCTTGATGGTCCTCTTATTGCGTTGTTAATAATCTATGCAAAATATGAGTGTTCCATATTTCTTTTTCACAAACAAGGATGGAGCTCCCCATGGAGACACACTAGGCCAAATGTATCCTTTGTCCCACATCTCCTTCAGTTGTAGTTTGAGCTCAATTAGCTCTGGTGTACTCATTCTATAGGGTGTTCTAGACATTGGCACTGCTCCTGGTAAAATTTCTATTGAAAAGTCAATATCCCTTCTTGGAGGTAGACTTGACACCTCTTCTTGGAATACATATTTATATTCTCTTAACATGGAATGGTCCTCTAGGTTGGGTTTTTCATTCTCAACAGAGTTCAACTTGTATTGCATACAAGGAACATCCCTTTCTACAATACTTCTTCACTTGGAGGGATTATATTTGTCTCATTGAAACATGTCTTTGAATCCCTTGAAGGGTTACCCTTCTTCCTTCTTCATTTTCACACTCCAAAGCTACATTCTATGTTTAGGTTCACTTGGGTGGGCAACCCACCTATAACGAATTGGAATGTTGGTAGGACCTCTGTTACTTTTCTTTTGGTTCTAGTGGCTAGTTGTACCAACCATGATTTAACATGTTTAACTTGTCACAATTTACATTTCTCAATAGTTTGAGGGGCAACATAACACAAATTACAACCAGGGTCAATTAAAATGGAAATAGGATGGTTGAAAATCGTACCCTCCATGTCCACAACTGAATCTTGGTGGTCATATTTTCTATTATCCAAGGATGCATAAATTCATGGCATGATCCTATCCACATCATTGACTGTGGTAGCCTCTTGGACATTGTAGACCCTATTATTGATCTATTGCCTATGCAAACAGTCCCTCAACAAATGTTCCTCTCCAAAACCCCAACATTTGAAGGGTTCTCTTTTCATGTCATTAGTCTTACTTGGAACTACTCTGAATGGTTTATTTCCACTCTGTGATGGAAAATTTTCCTCATACACACTTCTAGTAGGAAGGCTCATCCTAGAGCTCTTCCCATGGTTCTTAAAGCTCAAGGATTTAAACCCCTTCTTCTTGAATCCCGAATTGTTTTTCTTCTTCTAGTATTCATGGGGTTTTGTCTTATTCTTGAATTTATCATAGAAATACCTTGCCTTTCGAATAGTATCTTCTAAATTCTTTGGCTCATCAAACTCAATTCTGTCCCGATAGGACTGAGGTAATCCACTAATAAATCATTGCATACTTACTTTTTCATCCTTTATGTAGGGAACATATCTCATCAACTCGAGAAATTTGTTGATATATTCATCTATTGTGAGTTCTCCCAGCTTGAGATTATAGAACTCCTTGGTCTTCCCGTCAAAGTACTTTTCTGAAAAATACTTCTTCTTGAAGTATTTCTCAAATTGTTTCCATGACAAGTCCTTCTCATGGATTCCTTACACATTCCTAAAGTCCTCCCACCAAATGGAATCTTTCCCATTCAGGTTGAAAATGGCTATCCGAGCCTTTAATTTTTCAGAGTAGTCATGGACTCTGAGGTACTTCTTCAAGCCAAGTAGCCAAACTTATGCTTCTTCCCCCTTCTTAATATATCGATCGAAGGTGGGTGGTTTAGATTTATTGAGATCTTCAGGGTCATGACTCTTGGATTGTTTCCTCTGCTTCCTTCTCATATGGGAATGGGAACTAGTTTTTCCACTAGAATATCCCTTGGAGTTGTCAGTGTACTTAGAGGAATATTCTGGTGAGTGTCTCTTGGCTCCACGTTGGGCCTTCCTTGAGGTTCTCCTCCTCGTGTGGCCACTTTCTGGACCATGCTTTTGTATCTCAAAGAGACTTAGAGTTTTCTTAGTATGATTCCTATCCACATGACTAGCAGTTGGACCATGTTAAAGTTTCCTTTGTATATATGATAGAATTTGCAGTAGGAATGCATTAATTTCAGTCTACTTTTCCTACTCCTTTATCAGCCTATCATTTTCATCCTTACAACTTTGTAATTTTTCCATGAGACTTCTTACAGTTTCAACCAAATTTGGAGGGGTTTCCACCGCCCTCCTTTCATTAGATTCTTTGTCTCTATTGTGGGAGCTCTCCCCCAACTCATTTTGTGTCACCATCCCTTACATTGTAGTTTTCATGTTGTTCACTGACTGCTTGATTGTTAATAAAATATTTTTCGTTAGTTACTAATATACCAATTCATGAACAACACATATCATTGCAAAGTGAAGTCATGTTCTTTACTTGGAAACATTAGCAACATACAATGAAGACTTCCAAAACATTTATCAACAATAGAAGGTTTTGTTCCTCTCTTCAGTAGAGGTCCAGACAAGTTTCTTATAGATGGGGGGTAAGGGAGGGTGTTTGTTGGAAAATGTTTAACAGGTAGCGTATGCTTGTCATTGATGGCAAGTACAACAGTGAAGATGGCAGGATCAGAGTGTGCATCGATGGAAAAACATGAACAATGTAAGCTCAGGAGGAATTAGCGTAGATTCGAATGCAGTGCGTAGATGTGCACCAGGGATGAGGTTAACTCATGACTAAATATCAAGGGAGATAGCGTACTTAGGATCACAGGAAGATCAAAGGTCGAGGCCTTTGACACTTAGAAATTCTTCCAAGTAAGAAGGATGTGTAATCTTGGAGGAGAAGCGTCGATGATCGTTGGATCCCATCCCAAATTCTCGATGACCGTAAGATCTCAATGTAGACAAGAGGAGTGCACAAATATGGAGGATATATCTCGGGCGTTAGATCCGAGCATAGGGTCCGACCACCGTTGGATCAAGGAGAACCTGCACGTTCTTTAAAGTGCAAGGAGTAGAGGGCTCACAAAATCCTGAAAGAAGGAGGACCGTCCATCTTCAGGCAGGACATGTGGGGATAGATCGTCAGTTAGCTGACTGGAGAGTCAAAGGAACGATGTTCCCAAACCTCTCGAAATTGCGATATCTGAAATCACGATCTAATCTCATCCGTTAAATTAAGGTTGAATCTGGACTGTTGATTCCAGTCCATATCGGAGTTTCAGGGATTGAGAGTTGGAGATGTCAAGTAATATCATCCACAGAAATCCTAATTTCACGATATGCAAAATCGTGACTTAATCGCAGCCGTTGAATCAAGATCAGATCTGGACCATTGATCCAACTCCATATTGGAGTTTTGCGAATCGCGACATGGAGAGGGAAAAGAAACAATGCAACAAGAATTGCGAAATCGCGATTTAATCGCAGCCATTGAATCAAGGTCTGATCTGGACCGTTGATCTCAGTACATTTCAGAGTTTCATGGATCGAGAGTTGAAGAGGTCAAAGAATAATAACCACATGAATCTTGAAATCATGATATGCGATATTGTGATTTAATCACAACCGTCAGATCAAGATGTGATCTGGACCGTCAATCCGACTCACGTTAGCATACCACGTCAGCTAGGAACATGTGGCACAACCAGGTAATGACAAGTGTCAGACTGATTCAACATTTCAGGCACATGTAAGTCATGAATCAGAGTGACACGTGGCAGTATTCAACATGTGTCAATCCACATGTGACGTCAGCAGATTTACACCACTTCAGAGTTTTGGTAATTGGGAGATGGACAAATGTCGGAGGACAAGGAGGGGCTAAAGGGAATGAGCCTTGGTGCATGGTCAGGGGGAGAATAGACGGAAGGTGGGGAGGAGAACGATACAAAAGGTGACACGACAGGAATGGGGCCCTTCCTCGATACCCCACCATTCTTGACCCCCCCCCTTTAATTAAAGGCAGAATGGAAAAGGGGGTCCGGAATTGCTTGAGCGTCGTTGATCTAGGTGCTTTAATCCTGGCTGCTTGAGAGATGCATGTCCAATTCCGGACCCCCCCCTCTGCTTAAAGGTAGAATGGCAGGGGGGCTCCAGAATCCAATCCCGACCGTAGATCTGGGACCACAGATTCTGGCTGTCCAGATTTGCTCGCTGCATATCCAACAGTGCAGATGAATTTGAACAAGATCGGAGGGCATGTGTAGCATGGAATAGTATAAATGACAGAAACCACTGATGGTTTCAGCCAGAGGATTCAAAGACACTTGGGGATGATTGACAAAGAAGGTGAAGAGCCTCTAAGAATCTTCAAGAGGGATGAAGATGTTTGTGGAGGCGATTAACAGCTGGATGGGCATTGAGGCCTGTAACTGAAACAGAGAAGGTGAGCTCGACTTTCACAGAGAAGACAAAGAGTCTCAACTGCCAGAGAGAAAAAGGAATATCGGCATAACACCTAGTGATGATAGACACAGGGGTTGAAATTCCAGAGAAGTTGAAGAGTCGCGATGATGATCACGCAGAGCACTTAAGATATGGAGGAGATTGGCACGGTATGAGCATGCAGAGGAATGGTGAATATTGCATGCACAAGACACAGAATCTATATATACACGGTACAGAGAAGAGAAGGGTTGTGATTGTTGTTGGAGTTATTTTGGTTATTGTTGTCATGGGGAAAATTCAAGTGTGAGCAAGGAGGCAGAGCGCAGGAGCAGAGATGCATTCTAGAGGAAGGTTGCATCAAAGGGACATGGTGCAGAGAGTATAAAAGGGAGAAGAACAGAAAGTGAAAGGGGTTTGCAGAAGGCACTGATGCAGACAGGACAGAGTAGTGTAACAGAACAACAACAGGGCTGGTAAGCCATTGAATAATGTTATATCGCTGTAGTAAGTTTCAGTAACAAAGAGTTTATTATTCAGGGTGGTTGGGAGGTGCTAGGGAGGACTAGTGTCCTCAGAGGTTCAAGTGGGTTCTTGAACACAGGGAGTTGGTGCTTCCTTCTAGTTGGTGCTAGAGAAACCAAGGAGTTGGTGCTTCCTTCTAGTTGGTGCTAGAGAAA
>ML799596.1:73408-107623 GCA_009831015.1 Picea engelmannii
AAGAAAAGGAGGTTTTTACCCTGTATGGGTTTCCTCAGGAATTATTTGTCTCTGTCTTTCTCATATATGTGACTGATGCTGAATGTGCCTTTGTTTATTTCTCTACATTATTGTGATCATCATTGAGTGCCTTGTAAAGATTTCAAAAGAAGCATAATTGTTTAAGCACGGTAACAATTGATTCACCCCCCCCCCTCTCAGTTGTCCAACAGTGTTATCCTATAAAGTTCTCTAATAATATTTTTTTATGTGACTCGTGCATGAGCCCAAGCAGGCCAAGTGTTGTTGGCATGCTCTGATACCAATTTGTAACACACCCAACCCCTAAATACTCTTTTAAGAAATGGGAAACCATAATTTTGTTTTTCCTAACTATATCAAATTTTAGTTCTAGGATCTCCGTTGGCTATTGCTCGCCACGAGCTTTCTAACGGTCACCACCACACTAAACTTTGAGTTTTGATTTGCAAGTTATTTCCTGTTGAAGTTATCCAAGCATTATTAGTTGGGGTCTTAGGCCTTCGACACTGAACACCCCTTTTCTTACTGCACACATACTCCCTGAAGTCCTTAAATCTCTCCACATGGCCTTGGCCATTCATAGATCGGAATTTGATGTTCTACGTTTTGGCGATCGACGTTGAATATCCCTCTACTATACTACACCCCAAATCTTCCGAACTCCTAAAGTCCTGGACTCTTGGAGTTCTGGTCACATCACCAACCATGTTGACCAGGCAGGCATGAACTAGAGGCTGACACATGGTGAGGGCCAGGGGTGACACGTGTCCTCATTAGGGGGTGACATGTGTCATGATCTAATAGGAATAAGGGGTCTGTGAATCTTCCATATCTTGGTGACACATGGCACCTTAGTTGCAGGTCCACGTCACCCTAGATGAAGTCAGTGAGCCACATTAGCCTCAAACATACAACCTTCTAACTTATTTCAAATCTCATAGTCAAGGTTTGTCCACGTAGATCTATAGATCCACGGCTCCTGTTACTTCAAAACTATGGGTTTTAGAGCTTACCAAATCCTCACATTGCAAATCCCTCAAAGAGCCAAGTCTCCAGACTCTCGAATCTAGTGCCATGTGTCCTCTACCTATCAATGGTTGAGATTCACTTTGAAGTTTTCAAATTCAGGATCTTTCACACCTTGAAGACTCTTGGTCAAGTTTCTCTGGAGTACTAAGTCTCTAGACTATATGATCTCTTGCCACATAGCCTCTCATCCAATGAATCTAGTCCAACATACAACATTTGACTGGGGACAAGAGGGGGCCACGTGTCGCTCCATGACATGTTCCCAGTTGGTTGGGAAGTTAAGAGGGGTTCTCAATGAAGTCCTTAGATCAATAGTTGAGAGGGATCCCGAAGGATCTGAAGATCGACAATTTACGTCACTTTGTAAATACGGTATTCAGAAGTTCGACGTGTATCTTCCAGCTTCCTCTTCGGAGCTTCGAATATCTGAACCATGCCCGATCTATTTCCACATGAACCTAGCATTCATGACTAGGATTTACTCAGGCTTGCAGAGCTCTAGGGAAAATCGTGCATCCCTATGTCTTCAAATTGATACCGTTGAATACACAAACTTTTGGATAGTTGTTGATATGTGGACACATGTCCCTCTATTATCAATGGTCTAGATTAACTTCACGACTCCGAAATTTAGGAGTTTCAATGCTAGACCACCCCCATTCTCCCGAAGTAGGACTTCGTCGAAGTAATTAATGCTACCCCTTCCTAAGTCCGATCTAACGGCTGAGGGAGATATCCTCTATATTCCTAGATCCATGGCCCTCATCAATTCGCGACTCTGCCCTTCGTCTGTTTTCGAAGGTTGTGGAGTCATAAGTCCTGAAGTCTCAAATCCAAATTATCTTCACTCCTTTCAATCTTAGCGAGGGGTTTCCAACCCTGGGTCATATGGGATCATATGGATGTTTTGGGATACACTTAGATCTTAGTCTAGACTTGATTAAGGCCACGGGTATGAGCCCTCGATCACATGGAGTGGAAAGTCTGAAGGAAACGCCCTTCTCCCACATAGTTGAACTTGACATTCCCGCTAAGGTAAAATCAAAAGGTCGGTAGGACTTAGATGTTTCAATTAATCCTACCCCGAATCTCCTGTGAATTCACATCCCATAACTCTCTAGCAGCTAAACTGAGGTAAATCGAAGACCATGTAAATATAGCATTTTACAGAAACAAAATATCCTTTCTAATAATTGTTCAAACACTGCAAGACTTAACCATAAACACATACATTCAATCATCACATCCAATGTATTACAAAGAGTATGGAAATTCTTATCAGAACTGGAGAATGTGAAGTGATTGTTGAAAGGGGTGCATGTTTCCACCCAAGCATAGGCACAACCACTCTTGACCTATGCTTGTATAAGATACTCTTTATTGTGGACCTACTCAGCATAGGTCAAGAGAATAAGAGTGGACCTATTATTGTGGACCTACTCAGCATAGGTCAAGAGTGGACCTAGTATTGTGGACCTACTTAGCATAGGTAAAGAGAATAAGATACAAACACTGAGTATTGTGGACCTAGTTTTGAGAGAATAAAGAGTATAAGTTGCTCCTATTTTTTCTCAATCCCACACAAATTGAGCTCAAATAATAAGGCTTTAAGCTTAGTGAAATAGTCCTAAATAGTTTCAAAGTTACGTGGGCTCAAAGCAATGAGTTCAATCTCCAATTGGTGTCCTTGTGACATATCCTACTTCCTAAAAAGACCCTCTAGGGTGGTCCATACTTCTTTCATTGTTTTAGAAGATGAAATATGAAAACAAATATATAGATGCACTGAAAGGCACAACAACCCAAAGGGCTCATCCATCCTGTTAAAGTACTTTTATTTCTCCATTGTATAGTTTTGTTCAACTTAATGTCCCATAGCTATCCTACAAATACCCTTACTCCACAAGAGAATAATTGCCTCACACTTCCACTTATGCTAGTTGAATGGAGTAAGAATAACAAGCCAGGGATAATCCATATTATTTGATATGGATTATTTTGATGTGTTTTCTTCCTACAAAAAACGTATGTTCTTCCTAGAGTCCAACTTGCTTTTATACCATGTGAAATTTGATGATCACCTACAAGAGATCAAAGAAAACTAGGCACAAGCATAGGTACATCAACCAAGACTACTCAAAAACATCAACAACCATATGCATAATATCACCAAGATGTACATCAACCAAGACTACTCAAAAACATCAAGAAAATGTACCACAATCAATATATGCTTTTAAAAATATACCAAGTCATATATGCCACATCATCCATAAACCATGTGCCAACAATACTACTAGAAAGTGCCTCTAACAATGTACCAAGCATGTACCAATGATGTATCAACAAATCAAACTATGACTCATAAATATGTACCAACATCACCATACCATATATCTCATGTATGTTCCAACTCATCAATTACAAGTCTCGACCATATAGAAAAGACATATACCAAGGTATCCAACAAAAGTCCTCTAGCAATACATCATACTATCCATGATCCAAATACCATAAACCCTCACATCAAACCATGTTCCAAAGCCTCACTCCTATGTATCCTTATATGTGTACCAATCATATACCAAGCTTACTAACAAAGGCCTCTCACAATGTACCATAAGATATGTCAATGGAACTCACACAGATACCAACCATGTACTAGAATAGATCTGCCTCAAAACCCATTCACTACAAGAAGTACTAACAACCAATAGTGCCTCTAATCATGTACCAAGGATGTGCATCTATATATCAATGATATATATCTAACTAGTATCACATCACCCATGATATGCCTCATAAACAAAGTGTCATAACCTTGCTGATAAAGTACTTAGCATAACCAGCAATATACCCTAACAGAAATGACTCAATCCACACACTAGGGTTTGTACCATGCATCCAAGGTATGACTCAAGCATATAATCCAAATATAAACCATATATCATCCTCATACACCCTTCAAAACACACATACGATCATACATGTAGCTTTGTCACTGACCTGGAACATCAGACCATTGATATCATTACCTTCCTCAACTTTTGTAGCTTGTTACTAGACTTTTTCCCAAATTTACCAGTGCCTCACTGGTTGCACACTAGTTGACCCACTAGGATGCCTCACTAGACACCTATAGTCTAACCCACAAGGACCTTATTAATTAGGGTTTTTCAGAAACCCTTTCCCTTTGCAGCTCCAAAACTTTGTCGTCAAACTTTTTTCGCTTCCTCAACTTTGTGCAACC
This sequence comes from Picea engelmannii, assembly GCA_009831015.1. Lineage (NCBI taxonomy): Eukaryota > Viridiplantae > Streptophyta > Pinopsida > Pinales > Pinaceae > Picea > Picea engelmannii. The sequence continues at coordinate 77,709 of ML799596.1, forward strand.
TCAGATTTGTCAATTATACCTACAAATAACCTTTCAAAAAATAGATATTCAGCTAAGTTCAATAGGTGCTAATATGATTCTATTTCTCCCTTATTTATACTTTTCCAAGATCCTTCCTCTAGAAGTTTCCTTGTAATTGTTTTACCCCTTTTCCATCTTCTAGAGCTAACCCGCTTTCTTTAATTAATCAAATCATAATGTCTTTACCCTTAACTAAATTCTTGTTGTAACCACTTTATTATTTAATTAATTTATTATTGTAACAAATTTACCCATGATTAACTCCTAGTTACAACAAATTTGACTATTAAACTTCTTATAGGAGCTTCTAGAATAATTGACTTCTTTTAACTTCTAGGGGCTTCTAGATAAATCAAAATGGTTCTCCAACTTCACAAAGCCATAACTCCCTAACCGTGAGGAGTTATGTGGTGTACCACATATCACCAGAAATGGCACGACATGTATTATCTATCCATGATAAACTTACCTACATATTTGTTGATATGCACGTCTTAATTCTTGAAACAAACACGGTTTCCTTAACCACACCTCTGGGGTTACTGAAATGTGCTACTGGACATACTCAAGGGTTGACATCAATATCTAAGGGTTGACATCAATCCAAAATATCACTCTCCAAGGTTTAACATCACTGGAAACCAACTATCCAAACCAATTGTTCATCAATCTAAACTAACTATCCAACAATCGCCCCGTTTGGCATTGATGGAAACACCAACATCGATGGAAACACTTAGTCATGACAACACTCATGCTCATAATCCCTCTATGATCATTGCTCCTTATAAATTTTTCTATCTCTTCTGCTTTGGCATCAATGGAAAAGGGTATCTCCCTTTATGGTTTCTCCCCCTTACTGAAATCTCCTTGGGGTTGGTCCCCTTATCTACACTATACTTTGGGTTTCTCCCCATGTGGGTGTGTCTCCCTGTCTGTATGCTACTCATATTCCTTTCTAGATATCTCTCTCTAATTAATTCTCTGCATGTTGTTGTGTAGATCAATGTAGGTCTTCCTGTACCTTCTCCCTTTTGGATTTATTTTCCATCAATGCTTCCTTGTGTAATTCAACTGACATTTATAAAAAGAATTCAATATTAAGTATTCAAAATTTAAGCATAAATAATCATCCAACATTCTATGAACCAGTCTCTAAATCAATCTATGAACCACTCTCTGAACCAATATATGAATCCATATATGTCCATATTGTCCAAGAATCTTCTACTCAACTGTCCACAATGATGACCCATTTGTCACTGTACTATAATGAAGTATTCATTGTTGAAACTGATCATCAAATGTCAACTATGTCCATTGGTATTCTCAATCTGTAAACCAAAATTTGCATATCTAGAACAAGTTATGTTGAATATATCTATGTCTGAATATAATCATAGACTTTTGCATGTGTAATTTTCCAACTGATCAATCTATCATATTGTACTTCTGCTAACTGAGTTCTTTGATTCTGTCTACTCGAACTTTGTAAGATGCTTGAAATATGCTTCTCTGATATATCTCAGCTACTGCATAGACTCCCCCTGTCTAATATTCATATTACCTGGGAGTCTCCAAGCTGGATGACTTAGAAGAATACCTTCTCTGATGCAGAGTCATCATCCTCTTCATGTGTAGATTCATCATCCCTATGAACTTTGATGTTTCCCTTTCTTCTTGTAGATTGGTCTCGCTCTATAATTCCTGAAAGTACAATCTCTTTAACTTGTTCCTTATTTACCTTCTCTTGTTTTATTTCTCACACTACTGCAAATCTTGTGATCTCTGGAACCTATTCTTTATTCACCTGTCCTTTTTTTCTTTCATTTCTTCTCCAAACCTTTATGTATCTGACATCTTCCATTTTATTTGTAGATTTGTCTTCATCTTGTATTATTGCCAATATTTCGATCTATGGGGCCTGGTATTTGTTCACCTGTTCTTCTTATTTTCTTTTCCATACTTTCCTATATCTGATATCCTTATTTTGTTTCATGGAAGTATCGATCATAATTATACAATCACGAGCTATATGTCCAAAGTTATGGCATTTGTAACATTTAATTCTATGGGGGACCACATAATCATTTCTTGCTTAAACATTTCTTCCATAAGCCATGTAATATGCAACCTTATGTCCAAAGTTAGTACAATAAAAACAATGATCATAAAATAAATTTACATACCTAGGAATGAATGGTGTATTCCTTTTGAATTCCTGCCTTGGATGATCATGATTGATGTTTCTTTGTGGATTGAATGTGGAGGGTCTTCTTGAATATGTATCTTTATCAATTTTCTTAGAATATGGTTGACCATGATTCCTTCCTTTGATTACTTCTACATAACTCTTTCTCTTTTCTTTATTCTTCTTTTCTGGAAACCTAAAATGCTTCTCTTCATTCTCTACTACACATGTGGATTTTTTTTGTCTCTTCAACGTTCTTACTGATCTTGATGACTTTGATTCTTAGTGTGACAACTTCTTCTTCCTTATTTATTATCTGAGATTTCATGACTTCTTCAGTTTTCTTTGCTTCTTCAAGTTGGATCTTCAAGGTGATTATCTCTTCTTCAAGTTTTCTTTCTTGTTGACTGAATTTTTCTACAAGATGATTTAAATCCTCAATTATTTCCTTGAGATAATATGTCAATATCTTCTCTGTTGGCCCTTGACCAAGTTTTGGGAGATATTTGGTCATGCTTGACCATTTTTGGGACTTCGACAGTCTGTCGAAGATGGAGCACCAGACGAAGCAGAGATTGCAGAATCTCGACCCACTTTTGGGCCCCTTTTGGGTTTTTTGGGAATATGTAATGGGAAAGGGATGTCGACCCATGGGTTTACCCATGCTTAGGCCCACTTTTGTAATGTATAAATAGATATCTAGGCATATATCGAAGGATATAAGGATGTATGTGATGTAAGCTAAGTGCTAATAGATTTTGTAAGTGCTATGTGCATGACCGTAAGAGGCTTGCAGCGCTAAGTGCAAGTCATTGTAAGGATTTGTGGAAGGATTTGTGTTGTAACGCAAGGAAGAAGGTTCTAGTGAGCTGCGCAGATCTTCTTTCCTATGAGAGGAATGTTTTTGGTGGCTATTTGTTGTAAGTAATTGAATACACTAATAAAGAAGAAGAGTTGGTGGATGTAGCTCCAGGGTGGGGGGTGAACCACATAAATCTTTTGTTATGCTTTGTTCTTCGACTTGATGTGTTTCTCCCATCTGTTGCTAAGTGCTTGATATATTTAGATAGATTTACTTATGCTTTGTGCTTCTTAGAGGTGTGTGAATGTTAGATCTGACATGTATGAAGATGCTTAGTGCTAATCTACCAGATCTGATCTGTTTTATTGTTGCTAAGTGATGAAATACCTTAGATCTAAGTGAATGTTGTGATGCTCTGTGCTATCTGCGATGTATAATAAGTGTTGAATATTGTCGAATGATCTATGCTAAGTAATTTGTAAGATATATAATCAAATATCTGTGTCCCAGCTAAGGTTGTAGACACTTGAGTCCTACAACCACTCCTGCCTCTACGTCGGGTGAGACTTCATCTTCTTCGCAGGTGTTGCCAAAAGGGCCGGTAGTTAGGGCTTTGTTGGTGTGCTCTTGAGCATTGAACCTTGGGTCTGCCCCTGTGCCAACAAATGGTTCCATTGTCAGGACCTGAAACTGTGATTGTTGGGAACTGTGATTGTTGAAAACAGAAGCTTTGTGCATAGATCTGTTCCCTGGCGCGCAGTACCCTACTTGGTTTATAATCTCTGTGCTAAGAAAAGAAGCTCGATTCGAAGAAAAGAGGTAAGATCTATAATCTCTACGCTCTGATAGAGGTAAGAATAGTTAAAGAAGCAAGATCTGAAATCTTTGTACTCTGTAAAAGTAATATAAGTGGAAATTTTTGTTTCTAAAGCATGGATCTAGGTATGTTTGATATATTTTGTCCTAGCTTAAAAACTAGGGAATTAGTAGATGAAAGAAGGTTTGATATGAATATATCTAATAATAATAGTGATAGATATGTTATACCTATGCATAGAAATAATTATTGGACTAACAAATGGATGCAAGATCCTAGAAAGAATATGTTGTAGGTTAACTCCTATGATCCTAGTGCGCAGTACAAAAGAGGCTGGGGATGATTTAAAAGAAAGAGAGGATTAACCCTCTATTATAGTTGTAGAAGACCAGGACATCTTTCTAAGGAATGCCCTGGCATAAGGCCTACTTATCTTTGTTGTAAATCTCTAGACCATGAAGTATTGGATTGCCCCAGAATGATTGCTAAGCTTGAAGGAATGGATCTGAACCAAGAAAACCCTAAGGAAGATCCAGAAAAGGCAGAACCCTGACAAGAATCAGAGAAAGTATTGATACAAATGAAGGAGACCCTGAATGACCACCAACATGTTAGATTATCAGATATTTTCAAAGAAAAAGAATGCATTGAAGCAAGAATAGGGGAATTCGACATTGACTGTGTTCTTGATGAAGAGACACAAGTGAATATTATTCCAGAAAGAACTTGGGAAGCTATAGGGAGGCTTGCTATGATCCCTTCATTAGGAGGAATAGGACTGTTCAGAGAGAAGTTGGTAATTTTATGTGTGAGTCTTGCTCAGATATCTACGAATGTCAATGGAACTTTGACAAAGGAATATTTTGAGATTATCAAATGTATTGAAAACAATGCCCCATTTACCATGTTACTAAGGAAACCTTGGATTGAAAGAGATCAAGCTAGACCAAAAGAAGAAGAAGAAGCCTCGGAACAAAAAAAACAAGAGTTAAAAGATTTCATGACCAGAAGGATCGCTCAATTGATTAAAGAACAGGAAAATGGATCAAAGTTATTTGACCCTAGAGACTCCAATGTCGAAGCTGCAAGACCACTAGAATACCCTCAGAAGACTAAAGAGGCAAAAGAGATGTTAACCCTGAAAGATTCCCAACAGCGCGTAGTAACTATATCTAAAGAAGATAAGAATCAGAATGGAAAGAAGAATACTGAGACGAAGCTCACTGGAAAGAAGGCTAGGATGCTAAGTAGGAAGAGGGATAATATTGAAAAATTATAGAAGGTTCCATAGGGAGCCTCGCAGAAGGAAAATTTGTAGAATTTGAGCTTCGCCGAGATATCAGAACAATGACATAGGTCACTTCGTCTTGGCGAAGCAATATAGTCGTTGGGGACAATCTATCCACTTGATTGATGCTCTGAATGGCTGGAAAAAAAATTATGGCTCGCCACCTGACCGTTGGACCGCGCCATAATGAACAGAACAAGAGTTAATGAAACCTAATACCTGTTGCAAGAAATCCATTGTTGAGTTGCCTATTTACCTCATCATTCCATGCATGAAGAATACTTTTTCCAAATCGATAATTTGATCTCGCAACCTTGGTTAAGATTGTCTAGTGATCATTAATGATCCGTAAAGATCTTTTAATGACTATGGTTGAGTTTTTTTAATTTGCATGTGTTAATTAACCATTTGAAAAGATTAATGAAAGAATGAGGGAATAAGAGGAATTATGACATCCATATACATATATGTAGATCTGAAATGAAGTAATAAACAACAAACCATAACAAGAGAATTGATAATGGAGTTTGACACAAAATTACCTACGTCTCCGGGCCTTTGTCTCTGTGGGGGAGGCTTCTTTATTTATGTTCAAAGCTCAAAAAATACATCGCGGCAGTTCCATTAGGCTACAAGACTGATCTGGTCATGCTCTTCCAAATCTCTAGAACCCAGCAAAAGAAATGACACGCAAAATGGATGACCGGAGCTCCCAGAAATGGCCCGCAAGCGTTTGCTCCTCAACAGCTTCCCTGCATAAAAATGGCTTTGGCTTGGATTCCCTTCAGCATAACTGTACTCTGACTGTCCTCCATGGCCTCAAACAGGCCTGGTTTTTATAGATCTGAAGTTGGTTATCCATTCCCAATTTCCTCCCAAAATCTGGCCTCCAAAAATGCCCAATATCTCCCAAAAATGGGCAAAATCCTCTAATTACAGGCCCAAATCAATTAAAAATCCAAAACATTAGGGTAAAAACCCACTTTTCATAGATATTTGGGGGTAAGCCCCCTTTTTCCGGCGTGTGCCCCTAAACTTGGTCATATGGATAGATATGTGGCCAAGCGCCAGCCCAAAGGGTTGTGCACTGGCCCCTTTCTCGAACTCTGTGGTCATGTTGCGCCATTCCATAGGACCGCACCCTAAATATGTGCCTCAACTATTGGCTATAGCCCTGGTTGTGTGTGCCAAAAATGGAGGTGGTTACATGGTGGCCCGGGGTCCAAGGGCTGGCCCCTATCCAATACTCCTGCGTATTTGGTGCCTGCGCCCTCGGGTGTATGGGTGTTACACGACCACAGTTGAAACCATGGGTTGGGGCTAAGCCCCAACCCTTTCCACCTCCAACTAACACATTGTTTTAATTTAAATAATTTATTTTCCATATGATTAATAAGAACCAACGATGGAGCAGGTGGTTAGCCCAGTCCTGCCAGTCCGTAGCTTGGAGGAGGTCGGGGGTTTGACTCTGGTGGTGAACCCAAAATTTTGCATAACACTAGAGAGCCAACTAGAGGGTGCCATGTGGTAGCCCATGACTGGGCCACGTGGCACCATGTTATTCACCCGAACCGATGCCACTTGTCAACAACTGACTGGTCCACTTGTCTGCCGAGTTGTTAGCTCTGTACTTCCACATCACTACCTTGTCAGCATGCCACTATACCTGCCATGTCAGCTATATGACTGTACGGACTGTACAGTCAGCCTTCCACGTGGACTATACGGACTGTACAGTCACCCCCTTTTTTTACCTGTTTGGGTTTTCGATCAGAATGCAATATATTTCGCATACGACGTTCGTTTGAAGAAGTAAATATATGGCCAGAATCAGGAAGACGAGACAGATGCAATAGTGTTGGTTTCATCAGATTCTGAGCACTTTCATTTATAAGCCTTTTTTTTAGCCCTGTCAGGCTCCTGGATCCGATTCTGGATCACACCTCCCCACTAAAAGACCTTTTGGTCCCCAAAAGGTTACTGACCAGTCAACAAGCTCGGGATAGGCCACCCAACTTGTCCTCTGTCTCTGAACTCTATCCTGTGCACCTGTCTCATCAAGATCAACTGTAACACAATCATGACAACTGACAGTATATTGTTAGCCATTTGAACCCTGTTACATCTTACTGAAACCACTATCATCCATGTAGACAACATTACTAATGACAGTATCAAAAAGACGACTGCAAATGAGCTGATATACTTGTAATATTTGCACGACATGAGCTTATCTTGAAGCAACTTATGATTGATTTTCCATTCAACAATCATTTCTTGTTCTTKCTTAAGATCGATTACTTCATTTGAAACAATTATTGGTTTGTTKCTTGCTTGCACTGCCTTCTTTAATTGTTCCATTGTTTGAAGTGTTTTATTTTCCTTAACATGATGAGCATGAACCACATAATATTAACTTGCTTTGGTTAATTGATATTGATTCTTTTTCCTGTAGAAGATTGCCTTACGATCATATAAGTATGGACTACCTAAGACCATTCCACATTCTCTTAACGGCACTACATCACATGTTACTTCGTCCACATACTTAAATGAAATTGAAAATTTGATTGTGCACTGCTTCGTTATGTGCATTTGATGATGGTTTCCTATCCATTTAAGTGTGTAAGGCTTATGATGTACTTGTGTTTTTAACCCCAATTGCTTAACCAATTCTTTTGAGATTAGATTAGATTGAGATCCACTGTCGATTAATGTGTCTATCTTAGTGTGTTGCATGATTACCCTTATATGAAACAAGTTGCTTCTACAATCAACGCCTTCACCAATTTTACCTATCATACCAACCAATGAGATCTTTGATTCATCACCTGAATTCAATCCCAAGTCCATGGGTCTTGTTGTCGTTTCCACTGTTTGCATTCCCTTCTTTTACTTGAACCACTTTGACCTCTTCTCGAGATGCAACTGCCAACATCTGTCCTCATGATGTCCCTCTTTCTTGCAATGCTTGCAAGAGGGCTTTCCTTCCTTCCCTGTCACTGCATTTGAATTCTTGCCAGGCCTTTTCCTCTTCTCCTCTTTTCTTGAAGATGATGATTCCCCTGACACACCTGTTTTTCCTGCTTCAATATATGTAGCTTGAACAGAAACCTCATCAAGGTTAGTGGGTTCAAACATGAAAACAATGTTTCTAATATGCACAGGTAAACCTCCTATATACTTCATAAGAGTTTCTTGTGTTTGTAAAGGGATATCTAACATCAATTCCATTTTTTGAAATCCATCGGTGTATTCTTTCACTATTTGTCCTTTTCTTAGTTTTAAAGATTGCCATTCAATTAATGCTTTTTCTTTATAACCCAAAGGATAGAATTGTTTCCTAAGTGAAAAAATGAAGCTCTTCCATAATGGAAATACATTACCCACTTGTTGCGTTCCATTTTGCAACTTGCTTTGCCACCAGATGAGAGCTGTACCTGCAAGTCTCAAAGATGTCAACTTGATTTTTGTGGCCTCATCCTTGATCTGTTGCACACTGTAGTAAACCTCCATCTGCCTGATCCAATTGTCAAGTTTCTCTGCATTTACTTCACCATCATATATGGGTAACTCAAATTTAACATCAAGTTTTAACAATGGCATTTCATTCTTATGCTTATGAACATTTTTCTTTCCATTAGATTTAGAACTTGAACTTGAAGAAGAAGGAGAAGAAGGAGGTGATGATGGAGGTGAAGGAGGAATMTGAGGATGATCCTCTTCCTCTTMACTTTTTCCCTTTGAAGATTCACCCAAAACTGGTCTCTTTCGTTCCAAGTAATCCTCGTACAAAACTTTCACCATCTCCGACATAGCAAGGAAAGTTTTCCGGAACTCTTTCTCATCCTGAGAAAGCCCTTCTTCCGATGCCATCTTCTTGCTGTGAGAATCTCTCTTTATCAATCCAATTAATGGATTCTCTGCAACAAGCTCGCCTTCACCACACTGTAGCATTTCCCTGGTTAACATGAAAAACTCATATCTAAACGTCAACTAGCTCTGATACCATTTGATCCGTAAAGATCTTTTAATGACTGTGGTTGAGTTTTTTTAATTTGCATGTGTTAATTAACCATTTGAAAAGCTTAATGAAAGAATGAGGAAATACGAGTAATTATGATAGCCATATACATATATGCATATCTGAAATGAATTAATAAGCAACAAGCCATAACAAGAGAATTGATAACGGAGTTCGGCACAAAATTGCCTACGTCTCTGGGCCTTTGTCTCTGTGGGGGAGGCTTCTTTATTTCTGTTCAAAGCTAAAAAAATACATCACGACAGTGCCATTAGGCTACAAGACTGATCTGGTCATGTTCTTCTAGATATCTAGAACCCAGCAAAAGAAACAACACGCAAAATGGATGACCGAAGCTCCCAGAAATGGCCCGCAAGCGTCTGCTCCTCAACAACTTCCCTGCATAAAAATGGCTTTGGCTTGGCTTCCCTTCAGCATAAATTTTCTCTGATTGTCCTCCATGGCCTCAAACAGGCATGGTTTTTATAGATCTGAAGTTGGTTATCCATCCCCAACTTCCTCCCAAAATCTGGCCTTCATAAATGCCCAATATCTCCCAAAAATGGGCAAAATCCTCTAATTACAGGCCCAAATCAATTAAAAATCCAAAACATTAGGGTAAAAACCCACTTTGCATAGATATTTGGGGGTAAGCCCCCTTTTTCCGGCGCACGCCCCTAAACTTGGTCGTATGGATAGATATGTGTCCAAGCGCCATCCCCTTTCCCGAACTTTGTGGTCATGTTGCGCCATTCCATAGGACTGCATCCTAAATATGTGCCTCGACTGTTGGCTATAGCCCTGGTCGTGTGCGCCAAAAATGGAGGTGGTTACATGGTGGCGTGGGGTCCAAGGGATGGCCCCTATCCAATACTCCCATGCATCTGGTGCCCGCGCCCTCAGGTGTATGGGTGTTGCACGACCACGGTTGAAACCATGGGCTGGGGCTAAGCCCTAGCCCTTTCTGCCTCCAACTAACACATTGTTTTAATTTAAATAATTTATTTGCCATATGATTAATAAGAACCAATGATGGAGTGGGTGGTTAGCCCGGTCCTGCCAGTCCATATCTTGGAGGAGGTTAGGGGTTAGACTCCGGTGGTGAACCTAAAATTTTGCATAACACCAGAGAGCCAACCAGAGGGTGCCACATGGCAGCCCATGACTAGGCCATGTGGCACCACGTTATTCACCCGAACCGATGCCACTTGTCAACAACTAACTGGTCCACTTGTCTGTCGAGTTGTTAGCTCCATATTGCCATGTCACTGCCCTGTTAGCATGCCACTGTATCTGCCATGTCAGTTGTACGATTGTATGGCCTATACAGTCAACTTGCCACGTGGACTGTACGGACTGTACAATCACCCCCTTTTTTTACCTGTTTGGGTTTTTGATCAAAATGCAATATCTTTCACATACGACGTCTGTTTGATGAAGTAAATATATGGCTGGAATCAAGAAGATGAAACAAATGCAATGGTGTTGGTTTCGTCGAATTCTGAGCACTTTCATTTTTTAGCCTTTTTTATAGCCCTATCAGGCTCCTGGATCCGATTCTGGATCAATTAAGCCCTTACTTTCCATCTTATTGTTGTGTCTACATTACTTCATGAACCCGATATTATTAAGCCTGAGTACGTATGTCCGAGGAGCTTAGCACACTTGAATATTCTGCGGAGGAAGTACTCATTGATATCAGGACCGAGAAATTCATGTCAGAAAGAAGGATGTCTGCAGGTGTGAAAGCATCATCGACAGGAGGAGTCCAAGCTTCTCCATCAACTACTCACGAAGTAGTAACTTCTAGAATCATGACAGAGATGAGAACGAAGCATAGAGACGATCTCACAAATGCTAAGTTGATTCCAAGCATCTTACTTGCATATATACCTCCTTTGAGCAACGCAGTGAACAGAGATAGCGTGCCTAGAGATTTTGACTATCCCTTGGTCACGACGTACCTACCCAAAAGGATACGCGTAGTTCGCACGGACCATGATACGATAGCAGCACTAAAATTTAGTGACTTCAACCTTGGAGACTGTAGATCTTATAGTATGCTCGCCCCACATAAGTATATGACGAAGACAAAGGGAAATAATTCAAAGATTATACCCCAGCCTTGGACCCATAACCTCGCACAGTCCACATTGTTGAATGTTATGAAGATCCTGCACTTTGGCAGACACTAGGAGGTGAATGCATGCGTCAAGTTACTGGGATCTTGTTACAACGAAGGTTACTTATGGTTAAACCATCGCATAACAGTGGATCCGATGTTAATCAATTGGATCACGGGCTTAAGCATGCAAGGCCCTGACTCACAGTAAATTTATTTTGGCAAAACTATGGATAGAGCATTAATGCAGAAGATTAAAGAAACATATGGTGATGTTGAGAAAGGAACGTGAGGCTACAAGGTAGCCTCTATCTAGAACAATGAAGTGCACCTAGCTTGTCAACTAATTGTTGGGAAATTAGTTCACAAGAACCGACCCACCCAAGTGACTGGATTCGTAGTCGACATCGTAGGGAAATGCGCGGAGGGTGTACAGATGAATTGGGCATAGTACCTTGTAAACCAACTAGAGATTGATTGCAGGGAAGCGCATGACCAAGGGTATGAGTTCCATTTCAGCTGGCTTCTCATACTGATCGCATTCATTTCATGGGAAATGTCGGAAGGTGTGACCTTCCCGGACATCGAACCCTTTGAACCTTTGGCTATGAATTTCAGTACCCTATGGTACTTGAATGATATGAATAAAAAATGGCAGTCAAATGCCATGTTTCATTCATATTATAATCAATTGAAAGTAGCTATCCAGTCTACATTGCGCATCACTCTGAACACCCTCTACAGGTTTCGGCCCCTCATGAAGTTCAACGCAAACATACACTTTCTCTACATCACAGTGCACGCTGATGAGCACAAGCATCAGTTACAGTCCTATTATAGATTAACAGAAGAAGATCTGGAGGAGATCACAAAGGAATGGTCAATGGACCTCCTTGTTCCAGCTAGCCCTGCAGACATCTTTGATGTAGATAGTCCAGAATCTATGTAGGATCTACCTGGACCTAGCATGCGACAAAAGATCAATGAAGTGCAAGACTTAAGTAGTGCCTTGGTGAATACTACTTCCATCACACCAGAGCAAGAGGGTGATGGTGAAGAGTTAGTATAATTCGAACAGAAGCACAGAGACGAAGCAAAGCTTTTGAAGAAGAGGAAGGGTCCAACTCAGAAACCTTCTTCCCAGAAGAAGTCTAAAGCTCCCGTGACTAAGCTGCAGACCACATTGACCCCAGATGAATTCAACTTCATCATTGTAGTCTTGAATGATGCCATGCTAGAGATAGTAGAGACACAGGAGGTGAAGCAGGAGAGGATGTATAATCATATCGATATTGAACTCCAAGGGGTGCAGTAGGCACTACAGTCTAGCCGTGCAATCTCCACAATGCCTCTAACAATAGGAACACTAGAACTAGGGGATGAGCCAGCTCAACTCCATCGGATTGCTGATGTATTTGAAGCTCACCTTCGAGGGGCTCAAGAAGAAACAATGCAAGACACTCAAGATTTAACATAGGTATAGGGAGTTCTTATAGAGCAGCGTAGCACATCATAATGAGAAAATATTTCTCTCCAAGCAAAATGGGATGCAGATAAAGAAGAGATAAAACAAAGCAAGGAACAGTTGCTCGCAGAGCAACTCGAGATAAAGGAGTTGATCAACAAAGCACTTCACTCTATGACCATCATTGAAGTACAAACAAAAGAACAAGTTCCACAACAGGTGTCACAACTGGAAGGAGTAATTTAGAAGCTCTAGCAGCGCATTGCAGATATTGAGCTTCGTGCAGTACCTGAGACCCCGTAGGAGAACAAATACCAAAGAGAAATAAATGCTCGTAGTGCAGTTGACAGACTGAAATCTCTTGCCTTGGAGTGCAAGCAACTGAGTAGCCACAACACCCAGACATATGAGAACCTGACCAAAAACCCAAAGTTATATAAACTGGAGTCGCAACTATAGGAGGAAAAGTATGAAGATGAAAAGCTACAGACGCAGCTGAAGGCCCTGTCACCTGTAGAAAGAATGAAGAGATCTCATGAACAATGCATGACCCAGCAACAGATCCATACGATCTAGAGAAAAGTGATGGAAGTGACTCAACGACTTCAATCAATGAAAGATAAGGCATGTTAGTTGTTCACAGAGGTTGAAAGCTGAGGAGAAGAGCTATAACAGGTTGTGAGTGCAGCAGAATAGTGCCTAGAGGGACCCATCAATGACACACTCATCTAGGATTTTTCCGATCAAGAGGCCGTAGCACAACAACAAGTCGAAGCAGCTCGAGCCAAGCTCTAGGAAATCGAGGCAAAATTGATCAGACCAGAGTGACTCGGGACGAGTCATAGGTGAGTGTTGGGGGTTTTTTGGCCCTTGACCAAGTTTTGGGAGATATTTGGTCATTCTTGAACATTTTTGGGACTTTGACAACCTGTCGAAGATGGAGAGCCAGACAAAGCAGAGATTGCGGAATCTCGACCCACTTTTGGGCTCCTTTTGGGTTTTTTGGGAATATGTAATGGGAAAGGGATGTCGGCTTGTGGGTTTACCCACACTTAGGCCCACTTTTGTAATGTATAAATATATATCTAGGCATTTATCGGAGGATGTAAGGATGTATGTGATGTAATCTAAGTGCTAATAGATTTTGTAAGTTCTTTGTGCATGACTGTAAGAGGCTTGCAGAGCTAAGTGCAAGTCGTTGTAAGGAGTTGTGGAAGGCTTTGTGTTGTAATGCAAGGAAGAAGGATCTAGCAAGCTGCACAGATCTTCTTTCCTATGCAAAGAATTTTTTTGGTGGCTCTATGCTTTAACCGATTGAAGACACTAATAAAGAAGAAGAGTTGGTAGACATAGCCCCAGGGTGGAAAGTGAACCACATAAATCTGTGTGTTATGCTTTGTGCTTCGACTTGATGTGTTTATCCGATATGTTGTTAAGTGCTTGATATATTTAGATATATTTACTTATGCTTTGTGCTTCTTAGAGGTGTGTGAATGTTAGATCTGACATGTATGAAGATGCTTAGTGTTGATCTATTGGATCTGATCTGTTTTACTGTTTCTAAGTGCTGAAATAACTTAGATATAAGTGAATTTTGCGATGCTCTGTGCTATCTGCGATGTATAATAAGGGTTGAATATTGTCGAATGATCTATGCTAAGTACTCTGTAAGCGATATAATCACAGATTTGTGTCCCAAGTAAGGTTGCAAACATGTGAGTCCTGCAACCACCCCTGCTTCTACGTCGGGTGAGACTTCATCTGCTTCACAGGTGTTATCAAAAGGGTCGATAGTTAGGGCTTTGTTGGTGCGCTCTTGTGCGTTGAACCCTGGGTCTTCCCCTGTGCCAACATTCTCTCTCTTTTTTTTTTCTTTCTTATGTGCTTCTATATTGAATTCCAAACACTGCTTCTGACTCTTGAACATTTCTTTAATTTCTTTGGCTTCTTTCAACTAATCCTGTAGACCTTTAATAATATAATGTACTTCTTCTTATATTTGAGAACTTTTCTTTAGATTAATCAATTCTTCCTCGAGGATCTAGTTTTCTTTCTTTTCTTTTCTTAATTGAGTGAAAGCATAGTTAAATTATGCCTCAATATCCACTTCACTCTCTTCTTTTTCTAAGTTTGTCTGAAATGATGAACATATTTATTCTTGTTCTATGCAAGCATCTTCTTTGGCATTCTATGACTCTATGATGGGATAAAAATAGATAATATGTAGCTTATCCAAAATTTATTTAACTAGTGAACACTGTCCCACTTTGTCCTTTACTGAATCGGGTAATCCTTACAAGATAAAATCCAATGCTATTTTGTTGTTCCTTTTCAATTCCTTCTTGGTTGCAATTTTTGGTTTCTTTGTAGCATTGTATCTTGTAGCAATTGAGTGCCAAACATCATACCCATGTTCCTGTAAGAATGTTTCCATTCTTTTGCTCCACATCTCATGCTTCAGACCATTCTAACCATCGAATTGTGGTATTCCATTTCTATACCAATTGTTGTTCTCCATGATATTCCTTCCATTGGTTAAACTATTTTCTTGAAGGATCAGATAAGATATCAATTGTTGGACTACTGAGAGGGGGGGGGGGTGAATCAATAATGATCAATTTATACCACTTTTAACCATAATTTATATTCCTTTAACTTATTCAACCATGTTCATCAATTCATCATCAATATATTATTGTATCATAAACATTAACATCCATGAGTGCATAATAAAAAATAATAAACACATCCACACAATACAAAATACACCAATATTTACGTGGAAACCTAATGAGGGAAAAATACACAGAATGATTTTATTATATGTCAAAGAATTACATTCAAGGAAGCACCAACTTCCAATTCTCTATCTCCAACTCGAAGGAGGATCAAACCCCCTAGTTTATTAGTCTCCAACTTGAAGGAATCTCCAACTCCCTAATTCTCTAGCTCCAACTAGAAGGAGGATACAACCCCCTGGGTTCTCCAGATACAACCGGAAGGTGGCTACAACCACTTAGTTCTCAAGATCCAACCTAAAGGAAGCTCCAAGTCCCTGATTCTTCGGCACCAATTGGAAGGAGGCTACAACCCCCTTTCCTTTCCCTGTCTAACCACCTTGAAATATAAATTCCAAATGTATACAAAATGTCACTGTCACTGAATCAACCACTGCCACTATCAATTTGTCACTATAAACCTATACCAACACTATGTCACAACTTGTACCAACAATATGTAACAAATTGTACCAATCAACTTATACAAATAACCTATACCAACAACATGTAACAACTTGTACCATGCATCAACCTGTACCATCAACAAGTGCATCAAACATGCACCAAACATGTACAAATAACCTGTCACAACAACCTATCCAAACAACTTGTCACAACAACCTGTATCATCAATATCATCAACCAAATCAGATCTACTCGCCAAGAAAACTCGCAACCATATGAAAAATATCACCAAGACTAATCACAAACATCAACAAGATGTACCACAATCAATATGTTCTTCTAAAAATATACCAAGTCATATATGCCACATAAGCCATAAACCATGTGATAACAATACTACTAGCAAGTGCCTCTAACAATGTACCAATTATGTAGAAATCATGTATCAACAAATCAAACTATGACTCATCAAGATGTATAAAATCACCATACCATACATCTAATGTATGTGCCAACTCATCAACTACAAGTCTCAACCATATACCAAAGGCATATACCAAGGTATCCAACAAAATTCCTCTAGAAATACATCATACTATCCATGATCCAAATACCATAAACCCTCACATCAAACCATGTTCCAAAGCCTCACTCTTATGTAGCCTTAAATGTGTACTAGTCATATACCAATATTACTAGCAAAGGCCTCTCACAATCTAAAACAATATATGTCAATGGAACTCACACATGTGCCAACCATGTACTACAACAGATCTGCCTCAAAAAATACTCACTACAACAAGTACTAACAACCAATAGTGCCTCTAATCATGTACCAAGGATGTGCATATACAGATAAAGGATATATCTATAACTAGTATCACATCACCCATGATATTCCTCATAAACAAAGTGCCATAACCTTACTGATAAAGTACTTAGCATAACTAGTAATATACCCTAATAGAAATGACTCAATCCACACACTAGGGTTTGTACCATGCATCGAAGGTATGACTAAAGAATATAATCCAAAGCTAAACAATATATCGTTATCATAAAACCCTTCAAAACACACATACAATCATACATGTAGCTCTGTGACTGACCTGGAACATCAGACCATTGATATCATTACCTTGCTCAACATATGCAGTTTGTTACTAGCCTTTTTCTCAAATTTACCAGTGCCTTGCTTGTTGCACACTAGTTGACCCATGAGGATGCCTCACTAGACACCTATAGGATGACCCACAAGGACCTCAGTAATTAGTGTTTTTTAAAAGCCCTTTCCCTCTATAGCTCCGAAACTTTTTCGTAAAAATTTCTTCGCTTCCTCAACTTCGCACAACCTTGGGTTTTTCAATTATACCTACAAATAACCTTTCACAAAATATATATTCAACTAAGTTCAATAGGTGCTAATAAGAGTCCCTTTCTCTCTTATTTATACTTTACCAAGTGCCTTCCTCTAGAAGTTTCCTTGTAACTGTTTTACCCCTTTTCCCTCTTCTAGAGTTAACCCACTTTCTTTAATTAGTCAAATCATTACTTCTTTACCCTCAACTAACTTCTTGTTGTAACCACTTTATTATTTAATTAATTTGTTATTGCAACAAATTTTCCCATGATTAACTCCTAGTTACAACCAATTTTACTAGAAAACTTATTCTAGGAGCTTCTAGAATAATTAACTCCTTTGACCTTCTAGGGACTTCTAGATAACTCAAAAGGGTTCTCTAACTTCACAAAGCAATAACTCCCTAACCATGAGGAGTTATGTGACATATCACCTATCACCAAAAATAACACAACATGTACTATCCATCCATCATAGTCTTACCTACATATTCATTGATCTTCATGTCTTAATTCTTTAAACAAACTCAGGTTCCTTAACCACACCTTTGGGGTTACTGAAATGTGTTATCAGACATACTCAAAGGTTGAAATCAATATCTAAGGGTTGACATCAATGTACAATATCACTCTCCAAGGGTTTCCATAAATGATAACCAACTATCCAAACCAATTTTCCATTAATCTAAACCAATTTTCTAACAAGAACTACGCCAACACCAATGCCAGAAGCATCTGATTCCACCACAAAAAAAATTGTTAAAGTCAGGGGCTTCTAAGACAGGGGTAGTGCACATGGCCTGCTTTAACACTATGAAGGCATTCTCTATTGCATGTGTCCAATGAAATGAATTCTTCTTGAGAAGTTTCGCCAATGGCTTGACAACTTTTTCATAATGGTGGACAAATTTCTGGGAATATCTTTTGAGGCCTAAGAAACCATAAAGGTGCTTCAAAGTCATGGGTCTCGGCCACTCCTACATGGATTGAATATTTTTGGGGTCCACCCTTACCCCATCACAACCCACAATATGTCCCAAGTATTCCACCTCACTTGCTCCAAAAGCACACTTGGTCGTTTTGACAAACAATTGATTGTCTTGTAACAATTGAAGTACTTTTTCCACATGGTGTATATGGGCATCCCAATTGTGGTTGTAAATGAGGATGTCACAAAAACAAAAAACAAAAAAAAAAAAAACTGTCGAAGAAAGGGTTTCAAGATTTTATTCATGAGACTTTGGAAGGTATATGGGGCATTGCAAAGTCCAAAAGGAATTACCAAGAATTCATAATTCCCTTCATGAGTTTTGAAAGCAGTATTTGGAATGTCTGCTTCATTCATCTGAATTTGGTGATAGCCTGAGCGAAGATCTAGTTTGGTGAAGAAACTGGATTTTTTGAGGAGGCCTTATATGCCATGTAAATGCCATCATACATTAATCTAATTATAATAATGTGTAAGAACATATGTATAAACAAAACATAATGAATTATTAGTTGGAGCAGGTACAACTACTCCAACCATCCCTATATTGTATAAATACCCATAAAGATGGAATGAAGACTCAGATGGATATCCTTCCCTAAATTATCTCTTCTTTGTTGGGTTGTCTGTGTTCTTGATGTGCTTCACGTTGTAGTCTCTCTCTTGAATGCATCTATGTGATTCCATAGAATACAACACTTTGGTTTTGTTGTCATGTGAATTGAACCAGGACAATTTGTTCAAGATGTTCATGTAGTTATTGTTTGAGATGTTCATAAACAATGGTGCGTTGAAGAGAAACTTGGAACAACCTTTTCCTGGTGGGTGAGAGTTTCACAGAAGAATAATCCTACACATATGAAGATGCAATAAGAGAGTTTCTTTGAAATCTAAATAATAAAGATAGTCCAAGTGCCAAAAGAAAATATAAATAAGTAATATTTTTTCAAGAACTTGAATGGAATAGAATATGAATCATTTTTCCCTTATATAAAATACATGCAAATAGTATTCTCTCCTAGAAATATAAATTTCAATTCCATTAACCCATTGCAAGATGCTATGTATATAATCTATCATGTCCTAGAAATACTCATGTGCCTTGAAACTGTAGCATTATTGGTTACTACAAAGAGATATTCAAATAAAAATCCAGTATTGAAGAATGTGCAACCCTAAAATTGGTTTATTATTTTTTCACCTTGGTGGGTGGGTATTGATCCGAAAAGATCTTTTAACGACAATGGTTGAGTTTTAAAGCATGAATTAAATTACCATTTAGGAAACTGATGAAAGATGAATAATTAATGAGGAAACATAGCATCCATAAGATAATATACATATCTAGAAATAATCATAAAGGAACAACAAACCATAAACAACAAAGTTGATAACGAAGTTCGGCAATATCGCCTACGTCTTTGGGCCTTTGTCTTAGTGGGATTTCTTATTTCTATTCAAAGCTTCAAAAGTAAATCATAAAAATGATGAATGCGTTACAAAATGATCTGGTGGTGTTCTTCTAGATCTTAAGAACCCATCAAAACTGATAACACTGAAAACGGATGAACGAAGCTTCCAGAAATGACCCTCAAAGTTGCTCTCCTCAATGGCTTCCTTGCATAAAAATGGATTTTCCTTTACAATTGTTCAACATTTCTCTACTTTGAACCCC
The DNA here is from genome assembly GCA_009831015.1 of Picea engelmannii. Lineage (NCBI taxonomy): Eukaryota > Viridiplantae > Streptophyta > Pinopsida > Pinales > Pinaceae > Picea > Picea engelmannii. Next base: position 97,646 of record ML799596.1, read on the forward strand.
TTCCATGGCTTCAATAACCTTTGGTTTATATAGACGTGAAGTTGGCAACAAATTCCCAACTTCCCCCCAAGATCTAGCCTCAAAAAGGGCCCAAGATCCTCCAAAAATGGATTAAATCTCCCAAATCTGGCTAAAAATCCATTAAAAATCTTATAATATAGTTTAAAACCCATAAATTTGGCATAAATCAGGTGCATCCCCCTTCACGTGGGCCCTCGGTCACATGTGCACCCTCTAGGTGTCAATGGGCTAGCGCTGACCCCCTTAACCATCGCCCCTGGTCATGTGGCTTGGCCATATGTCCGCCACATATACCTCCACGCGCCCCATATCCATTACCCTTTGGTCTCAACTCTTGGTTATGCACCTTGGTCGGCAAGATAGCCCAGCCGACTAGGCACTAACTCTAAACTTTTGCGCCAACCATCATAGGACTGGGTCATATGTGACAATCACATGGTAAAGCGCCAGGGGACTGAGTCATATACAATAACCACGTGCCAAACAGTATAGCACATAGGTCATATGGTAGAGGTCTTATGGATGTGCGTTAGGGATGGGGCTAGGCCCCATCCCTATTCTCTGTCTGATTACAAATCTTTTCAATTCAAATATTATATTTTAACCATAGTTGTTAAGTAACAAAGTGGGTGGGTTGGTAGCCCGGCCCTGCTAAGTCATTCGCTCAGACCAGAGGTCACTGGTTCGACTCCCCAGGAGTCCATACAATTTTTTCCCAAACTATCCATTGAAGGGGAGCCACGTGGCATCCCATGACTGGGCCATGTGGAATCATACCACTTTCCCACTAACTGCCACGTGTCAATGTTGATTCGACCACCTGCTAGCCTATGTGTCTTCCCAGTCAGCATCCACTGTTAGGGACCTAACCCCTCACGTAGGTAGAATAATATATTTCAATGTAATAAAGGTCAATATTAATAAGGCCTAGCAATAAGGAAGAATAAGTCGAATGTAAGAAGACCTAATAGAATCTTTCGCTTCTAGAAGGATCTTCCTCTAGATGGTTCTTTTGATAGACATATTTAGTATAAATAGGAGTCGAGGGTATGAGAAATTTTGTCTTGGATATTATTGTAATAGAGCTCTTCTCTATTGGAAGTTGCCCCCTTAAAGAGGCAAGTGAACATTGCTCTCAGTAATCAAATTGCTCTTTCTGGTGTTATTCTGGTATCATTTTGGTATTATTGTGGTGTTGTTCTGGTTATATCGTTGTTCATCTGCCATTTATAGCATTTATTTTTGTTTTGCATACTTTTTATATCTGGAATATTACAAGTGGTATCGGAAAAATTTCCTCGGAAGAAAATTGTGGGTTAAGTTTTTTTTAGGGTAGAGCCGTATTCCGTCGTCTTTAAGCTATAGATATTTGTCGTTACATGCATAAACCCATGGTCAGGGACACATAGGAAATACAAGTGGTACTTAAGCACACATATCTTGGCCACCCTTGTAACCCATGTTGGTACCCCTTCGAGTGGTAGCACATCAGACAACACCTATACACGAATCGACCTAGATTTCATGAATCCCTCTTTAGTTAAACTGATCGATCACCTGACTGCTATAATGTCACCATGAACAACACTCGGGAAGATACTCTCTAGTACCTGGGTAGTCAGGTGGTATGGCTAAGGGAACGGTCTAGCCTCCTTAGTTGGTTCCCTAAGATATTGGGCCGAGTACTACTGTTGGACCCCGTATATATATCAGAGAGCTATAAAACAGGGAAAACCCTTGTCTGTAGAACCCTTGAATACCTAACCCTTGGGGACGAAAAAAAATAAATAGATAAGATCTATTGCCACACAATTGTTTTCAAGTTTCCAAATCACTACACATTTCTTCCTTCTTAATCATTTGGACATTTGATCAGTACAGTATTCTTCATACCAGAGTATAACTCTGCAGGTGTAAAAAAAAAAAAAAAATTCTGGATTTTGTTGCACCATTATTTGAGACCTATTCCATTGGATTTATCTCGTAGCCCTTATCACATTCATACCTATCATTTTTTAGAAAATAGTTTTACCCCACCCGACCATTTTCGATTCCCTCGTCATCATGGCCCATACCTGTAGCCAAGACTTGGAAGATCGATTCAATACCTTGCAATATCATTTCACAGAGACCCAACAAGAAGTGAGACAACTCAGTACCAATATTGCCACCATCAATAAAAACATTCATTCCTCCATCGCCGCCTCAATCGAGGAACTCAAATAATACCTCAAACATGACATTACTACGTAGCTTGAATCCATCGCTTCGATGATCTACACCAAGCTGCATATCCCTGTAGATCCCCCTTTATCTAACCCACCTTTTCATACTGAAGCTGAAACTTCCTCTCATTCCCATAATTTTCAGCACCATCACTTTCAGCATGTGGATGTGACCAAATTTGATGGCTTAGATCCCACTGGTTGGGTAACTCAAATATAACATTATTTCTCTTTTTATGACATTACATATGAGTTGGAAAAACTCTGGTATGGTGTTCTACATATAGATCAAAAACATTGGCAATGGTGGCAATGGAGGAAAATTATCCGTCAAGGGTATGTTGCTTTGACACACTTTGTGGAAGAGATTTGTTGATTCTCCATTTTGACACTTCTAATTCCCTATATTACCTTCTATCTGAGCCTATTTTACCTATTCCATGTGTATCTAATTGATTGTTTCCTCCATAATACACTCGATGACCTTGTTCACGTGCATAAGAGGTAACTTATGATTAAAGCATGATTTRTTTAGYTTTMTTGAGTTAATTCGATTAAAATGRTTKATTWTGTATGATMCTAATMACTTTKAATCTTAAKWAGCATGATCCGGTACCYAGTCTATTCTRGTACCAAGGCTCCACCTATTYCGGTACCASCCTRTGCTAATCTGGTACTAGAAATAATTCAAAATTTTGGAAAGCTTCTAGMGGAAAATCGGGCACATGGGTTTTGTCCAAAAATATGTTTTCATGAGGACTCATTGGTCAAAATTCACCCATATCACACGTGTGGACCTCTAGCTCAGGGGGAATTATTCTACCAAAATTATCAAAAAAACTCAAACTGCCAACTTGCACCTCGATTTTCGTGCATATGGTATCAGATATAGAAATTCTAAAACATGGGTTTTTTCCATAATATGATAAATGGAGTATAGTGAGGGCCATTTTTCAAAATTAGAATTGGTTTGGGAGATATGGGTGGGGGACTAACTTGAATCTGCCCAAATTGTTAAAAAAGATTTTTGGGATTTATCCTAAAATTGTAAAAATTGTTTTCTTAGTTTGGGGATTCGGTTTCATCCATTCCTCCATGGATTTTATGTATAAATAAGAACTCATAGGTCTGATTAGAGAGGAATTATCATGATGTAAGAATGGTTCTTAAAGGAGAATTGTTATGATGTAGAATGGATTGATGAAAAGACTCTTTTTGTAAGCCTACTTGTTGGCGATTAATGCAAGATTGAATTCAATGATTTTGTCTCTCTTAGAAGTTAACATATGGTGATCTAAAAGATTCCATGTTGGAATCGGCAAGGGCCACCGATCCATCTTGGTAAACTTATTGTAAATTGTTAGTATAGATTTTCATTTCATGTATTTGTTATTTTGATTTCATGATATTTTGTTTGATTTCACTATTCGAATTTGTTGCAAAGTGTGGTATTGCAGGAACAATTGGATCTCCATATTTCACCATACATGAGCTTTAATGGAGCATCCCACTTGTTAGTTTAGTTGCTCTAGGAGATAGATCTGAAGTTCATCTTTTCATTTCATGAGCCTCTAATGAACAGATTCGTCACCTAAGCAAGAACCTTTTCATTCACTATTTGCTTGAGAAGTTTTGTTATCATTTTTCCCTTCTAAGTTTGGAGTTGTATTGTTGAAGTGTGCCCATAATTGTTTGTTAGTTGTTGTTAAGGATATTAGCTACATATGACAGATTCAAAGTCCATCTTTCCACTTCATGAGTTTGTAAATGGACAAGGCATTATCTGAGCAAAATCTTTTGAGTGCATGATTGCAAGTTTTGCTTTCTAATTTCTGAATTGTGTGAAGAGTGTTATCTTTGAAGTGTGAAAACAGAGTATTGGTTTTTATATGGTTTTCTTGACTGAACTATACTCATTAGACAAAGGAACCTATCTGTTATCAACACATATAGTGCATCAACTCTTTTGATTACGAATCCTGGTTGATAATTTATGTTTGGTAATATATTATGCAAATAATTGCACCAACAAACTTTATTAACGCTTTGACATTGACACCAACATGTTGTGTCCCTTTCGCCACTTGAATGAGAAAAATAAGGCCACTTGCAAGTCTAGTTGGGTCTACTATATAGGACAAAGGTCAATGTATGAATCAAACAATTCAATCACATTAAATAAACAAACAACTAAGCTATAGACAACTAAAGAAATAAAACTAAAATGCATGATTAAATTAGAACCAAAATCAATCAAACAAATGACCAATAATCATGCCACCAATGGATAACTATATTAGTGGGAAAACACCATAGAGAAAGGAGGACTTATGAATCTCCTCTTCCTCCTTGGGAGGGCTCTTGAGTCCCCTATGTGAGAGCTCTTCTTACAAATGGTAAATTAGAAATCAAAAGGTGAAGAAATCCAAGATTATTCCCTCAAGAGGTGAAGTGAATAGATTATTGAGATGATGCTAGTATGATCCAAGAAGAAAAGAGGTTTATTGAAGGAGAATAGAGGCAACATAATAATACAATGAGATTCTTGAATTCTTTGTGCACCCATTGTTGGAAGGTTTATAGTTGGGAGTAAGCTTGTCATTGATGGAAAGAACAGTGATGACAAAGATCAGCGATGGCAAAGAACAACGATGGAAAGAACAGCGAAATCGCGAAGTGACGAAATCACAAGGTGGACGAAATCACGAAGCGGCGAAATCACGAAGGTGGACGAAATCACGAAGCAGTGAAATCGCAAAGTGGCGAAATCGCGAGAAGATGTGGGTCGTAGGATTTGGGGTATCTACGAAGGCTCAATAGCCGTTAGATATGGTGAAGCTGGAAGGAGGATAAGTCCAAGAGTCATCCAACTCCCCAAAACTATGAAGGAATCCTGGTCGTCCATCGGGGATAGTCGTGGACCGTTGATCCATAGGACACGTGGTGAAAGATCATCATGTCGCTGACTAGAAATTCAAAGGAACGGGGTTCCCTAACCTCTCGATTTCGCGATATGCTAAATCGCAAAATAATCTCAACCGTTAGATCGAGGCCAAATATGGACCGTTGATTAGGCACAACGAAGGCTCGTGGAGTTATGAAGTCCCGATAAAATCTTGACCATTGATCCAAGAGGGACACGTGGCAGAAGATCAGAGCATGTCAAAGCTCCATCTCGGAGTTTCGTGTATCGCAACTTAGAGTGATGAGAACCTCCATCACCAGAATGACGATATGTGAAGTCATGATGAGATCTAGATCGTCAATACACCAAAAATCTTGGACCGTTGATCTGAGATCCATCTCGGAGCTTTGCCTATCATGACTTGGAGAGTTGAGATGCCTCATCTCCAGATTCATGAAATGCGAAATCGCAAAAGAACTTTATGCATAAGCGTGTGGTCTTAGCTGGTGGTCACACCATCGAAGAGATGAAGAGAAGAGTATGTGCAAACAAGATTCTTTTCAGTGTTTCAGGGATCACGACTTGGAGAGTCAAGATGCCTCATCTCCTGATTCACGAAATGCGAAATCGCGATAGTGATTTATGCATAAGTGCTTGGTCATAGCCATGGTCATATAAAGGAAGGAGCTAGCACATAAAATCTTTGTTTCGGAGTTTCGAAACTCGTGACATGGAGACTCAAGATGTCTCATCGCAGAATCTCCAAATTGCGAAAGTGCGAAATGGGTAAATAACAAAAGAAACCATCATAATTAATCCAATGATGCAGGTGAATCTGAGCATAATCAGAGGGCTATTGTTGCATGTCACAGTGTAACTGCCAGAAACCACTGATGGTTTCTGCCAGAGGACTCTAAGACACTTCGGGGTGATTGACAGAGGAGATGAAGAGTCTCTAGGAATCTTCAAGAGGAATAAAGATGCTCGTGGAGGTGATTGACAGTTGTATGAGCATTGAAGCTTGTAACTGGAATAGAGAAGGTGAGCTTGACTGTCACAGAGAAAACTAAGAGTCTCAACTGCCAGAGAGGCTGAGGAATCTTAGCATAACATATAGTGATGCTGAACGAGTGTAAAAACAGCCAGAGAAGCTAAAGAGTCACGATGATGATCAGACAGAGCACTCAAGTTGTGAAGGATATTGACGTAGTATGAGTATGCAGAGGTATTGTGTGCATTTCATGCACAAGGTGCACAAAAGCTATAAATACACAGTAAAAAGAAGAGATGTGGTTGTTGTTGTTGTTGGAGTTGCTGTGGATGTTGTTGTTGAAGGTGATTCATGCATGAAGAAGGATCAGAGTGCAGTAGCTGAAAAGAATAGAAGAAGAAGTGTGCAGCGAATGGACATGGTGCATAGAGCATAAAAATAATAAGAAAAAAATGGGCAGCGGATGCATGATGGAAGACAGTGAGGAAGTCTAAGTAACAAAAATCTTGCAGAATGGTGATGAGACTGGTAAGCTGTTATTGAACACTATATCATTGTAATAGGTTTCAATATTTCATATTCATAATCCAGGGTGGTTGGGAGGTGCTAGAGAGGACTGGTGTCCTAAGAGGTTCAAGTGGGGGTTTGAACACATGGATTTGGTGCTTCCTTCTAGTTGGTGCTAGAGAAACCAGGGAGTTGGTGCTTCCTTCTAGTTGGTGCTAGAGAAACCAGGGAGTTGGTGCTTCCTTCTAGTGGGTGCTAGAGAAAAACAAAGAGTTGGTGCTCTCAGGTTGTAGCCTCACAATGAGTTGGTGCTCAAATGTATGATAATGTAATGAATGTAAATAATACTTATCATATGAAGAAGAAGAGTTTTTTACCCTGTATGGGTTTCCTTGGGAAATATTTTTCTCTGTGTTTCTCATATATGTGACTGATGCTAAATGTGCCATTGTTCATTTCCCTGCATTATTGTGATCATCATTGAGTGCCTTGTAAATATTTTAAAAGAAGAATAATTGTTTAAGCACAGTAACAACTGATTCACCCCCCCTCTCAGTTGTCCAACAATTGGTATCAGAGCCAGCCCCTTTTATCTAAGGGTAGATCCTATAGCTTAAACATGTCAAGCCATGAAAGAAATTCAACCAATAAGGCCCCTATGTTCAATGGAACAAACTTTGCCTTCTGGAAAGTGAGAATGAGAACCTACATAATGTCGTTAGGTGCAGATGTCTGGGATGTGGTAGATACTAGTTATGTAAAGCTAGTTGTTCTAGCTAATAAGGATGACAAACTAGAATTTATCTTCAACGCTAAGGCTATGAATGCTATCTTGAGTGAGCTTGCAGAAGCAGAATTCATAAAAGTTATGCACCTAGGAACTACCAAAGAAATGTGGGACAAACTCATTAGCAGCTATGAGGGTAATGAGAAAGTAAAGGATGCAAAGCTTCAAACCTATGGAATACATTTTGAATAGATGAAGATGAAGGAAGATGAAGCTGTTGGAAAATACTTTCTAAGAGTAGAAGAAATGGTAACTGCAATGAAGGCACTTGGTGAAACAATTGATGAACCTTCTTTAGTTCAGAAAATCTTGAGATCTCTCCCAGATAGGTTCAACCCAAAGGTCTCTGCCATAGAAGAACTTAATGATCTAAAAAACTTGGGGTTTGATCAACTGCTAGGAACATTGACTGCATATGAAATGAGAATAGTTAAAGATAAACCTACCTCCAAAGAAGCATCATTTAAAGCAGACAAGAATGAGGATTTGAGCCCGATGAAATTGAAGAAAAATTTGTGAAGAGACTGAAGAAGGGATCAGGCAAATACAAACGTAAACTGCCTTTCAAATGTTTCAACTGTGGTAGGATAGGTCATTTTGAAAATAAATGTCCCCACAAAGGAAAGGATTAGACATGTGATAATGAAGAGAAATACAAACACATAAATTTCTTTAAAGAGAAAAAATTTAAGAAGAAAAGTCTGCGCGTAAACAATGATGATGATCCTTCAGATGATGAAGAAAATGACTCCTCTATTGAAGATAAACTAAATGAATTCATACTTATGGCCAAAGAGGATTGTGATAATAAAAGAACAGGGAGTGATGAAGAAGAAGTTGTGGTTGACATGGAAGGAGAACTGATCAGTACACTGGAAGAGATTGACAGACTAAGAATCAAGAACAGAAAGCAAAGACAATTGTTGATACAGTTCAAGAAAGACAGTAAAGAACCTGATGAAGACCTTGTCCTACTAAAAGTAGAATTGGAAGAGGCAAAGAAAATCGAAGAGATTCTTAAACAACAACTATCAGAAAAGAAGGCAAGATGTGAAGCATTAGAACAAGAAGTAGTGAAAACAAGGAAAGAAATGGAGAAGTTTCAAGCCTTGTATAATCAAAATATATCAAGTATCAAAGCCTCAGAAGGATTGTCCACCATTCTGAATCAACAAAGGAATCCAAAGATGAAAACTGGCTTGGGGTATGAAGAGGGATCAAGCAGTGGTAAGCCAGGAAATGAAGAACCCATCAAGTTTGTCAAAAGTACAACCAATGACAATAACAATTCTGCAGAAACAAAGGAAGACAATCAGCCGCCCAGGTCGAGTAAGGTAAAAGATGCCATATCTAAATCTATAGAACAAATAAGTAATGTGCTCACTTATGAACGACGCCATCAATCTGGAAGAAATCGATTTGCTCAAAGAAGACAACCATTTTCCAGGTACAAAGAATTCTTCTATGGATATTGTCTCTACTGTGCTAACTTTGGTCACAAAGATATAAATTGTTCCTTAATATTTAGACATGAGCAATTAAGATTTCAAAGGAATAAATACTTGCCACAACAAAGAGTGATGCAACCAAGTAACAAACCTTCACTGATTGCCAATTGCCAAATTAAGTCCAGGGACATGCAATTAAAGAGGTCAAGAAATAATCAATAGTCAATGAGTAGACAATGCTGAACCAACAAGTTTGACTTGTTGAACAATGAGACTGAATGCTACATCTGTCATAACTATGGATACAAATCTATTGACTTCCGTTTAAGGGAATATGAACCAGATTCGAAATCTCCTGCTGAAAATGTCAAGTTTTGGAAGAAGAAGGAAAGTGACAAGTGTAGATTAGTGTTGTCCGCTCAAAGAAAAATGAACCCTTGGTATATAGATAGTGGATGCTCCAAACACATGACGGGATACAAAGGAAAGTTTCTATCTCTAAGTGAAAGAAAATCAGGAAATGTAACCTTTGGAAATGATGCTCCAGGGAAAATAAAGGGCAAAGGGATGGTGAGCTTAAGTAATGGAAAAGGAAAAACCCAAGATGTTCTACTTGTGGATGGGCTGAAACATAATCTGCTCAGTGTAATTCAAATGTTTGATAGAGGATGCGAAGTGTTGTTCACGTCCAAGGAATGCAAGATAAAGTCTGTAAACTCAGGACAAGTGGTGGCCAAAGGCATAAGGAAAAAAAATAATGTATATGTGCTGAAAGAAAATAGAGAAGAATGCCATCTAAGAAAACATGATGAAAGTTGGTTATGGAATAGGAGACTTGGACATCTAAACTTTGACCACTTAATCAAACTCAAAAACCTTGAGGCAGTAAAAGATCTTCCAAGAATATCAAATCCCCAAGATTCAATGTGTAAACCCTGTCAAGTAGGAAGAAAAACATGACACAGTTTAAGTCCAAGAGCTTTACTTCAACAGAGAAACCACTCCAACTAGTTCATATGGATTTATGTGGACCATCAAGACAGGAAGGCACAAGGAAAGAAAACTACTTCATGCTGATTATCGATGATTACTCC
>ML799596.1:109210-130654 GCA_009831015.1 Picea engelmannii
TGTAATAAGGATTCATTGGTACAATGGTTTGCTTCTGCCATGGAGTCTGAATTTGAAATGTTTATGATAGGAGAACTGTCATTTTTTCTTGGTCTGCAAATTACTCAGAGGCATGAAGGGATGTTCATTTCTCAAGAAAAATATCTAAGAGAAATGCTGAAAAGGTTTCAAATGGAAGATTCTAAACCTATGGGTACACCTATGGTAACTGGATGTAAATTAAGCAAGGATGATGATTCACCTGATGTTGATCAAAGCTCATATCGATCAATGATAGGAAGCCTGTTGTACATCACAACATCTTGCCCAGACATAATTCATGCTATAGGAATGGTAGGAAGATATCAGGCTGCACCTAAATAGAGTCATTTGCAAGCTTTCAAAAGGATATTTAGGTATTTGAAAGAAGCAATGACTTATGGTCTGTGGTATCCCAGAAATCAAAATCTTCAGCTGACTTCTTATTCGGATGCAGATTGGGCAAACTGTGTTGATGAGAGAAAAAGCACCAGTGGAGGAGCATTTTTCCTGGGTGGCTCCTTAGTAGCCTGGCTTAGTAAAAAGAAAGGTTTCATTTCTTTATCAACCACAGAGGTAGAGTACATTGCTGCTGCTACCTGTTGCACTCAGGTATTATGGATGATTCAAACACTTGCATATTTGGAGGTAAAATACACTGCATCGATTCCAATTCATTGTGATAACACTAGTGCCATCAATGTGTCTAAAAATCCTGTATTCCACTCAAAGACCAAGAATATTCCCATAAAATATCATTTTCTGAGTGAGCAGGTCACCAATCAAATTGTTCAGGTCAATTACATTCCCACTACAGAACAAATTGCAGACATCTTTACTAAACCTCTAGAAAAGACACCATTTGAATATCTCAAACAGAAGCTGGGTGGCATCCCATCTCACATATAAGAGAGTCCATCCTGTTAGGGGGAGTCCTGTATTGGTTGCATATATGATACCTCCTAAAATTAATGCAACAGCTCAGGGGGAGCATGTTTTCTTTGACATTGATGTCAAAGGGGGAGAAAAGAACAGGGGTGACTTTGTTGCCATCAATGCCAAAGGGGGATATTGTTGGAAGGTTTACAGTTGGGAGTAAGCTTTTCATTGATGGTAGGGAGTAAGCTTTTCATTGATGGCAAGAAAAACAATGGCAAGGATCAGCAATGGAAAAGAACAGTGATGGCAATAACAATGAAATCGCGAAGTGATGAAATCACAAGGTGGACGAAATTGTGAAGCGGCGAAATCGCGAAGGTGGACGAAATCACGAAGTGGTGAAATCGTGAGAAGATCTGGGCCATAGGATCTGGGGTATCTACGAAGGCTCAATAGTCGTTAGATATGGTGAAGCTACAAGGAGGCTAAGTCAAAGAGTCATCCAACTCCCCAAAACTATGAAGGAATCCTGGCCGTCCATCAGGGATAGTCGTGGACCACTGAGCCATAGGACACATGGAGAAAGATCATCATGTCACTGAATGGAAAGTCAAAGGAATGGGGTTCCCTAACCTCTTGATTTCGCGATATGAGAAATCGTGAAATAATCTCAACCATTAGATCGAGGCCAAATATGAACCGTTGATCAGGAACAACGAAGGCCCGTGGAGTTACGAAGTCCCAATAAAATCTTGACCATTGATCCAGGAGGGACACGTGGCAGAAGATTAGAGCATGTCAAAGATCCATCTCAGAGTTTCGCATATCAAGACTCGGAGTGACGAGAACCTCCATCACAAGAATTGTGAGATGCGAAGTCATGATGGGATCTGGACCTTCAATACACCAAAAGGCCAGTACCGTTGATCTGAGCTCCATATCGGAGCTTCGCCTATCGTGACTTGGAGAATTGAGATGCCTCATCTCTAGATTCACAAAATGCAAAATCGCAAAAGCGCTTTATGCATAAGCACGTGGTCTTAGCTAGTGGTCACACCATCGAAGAGCTGAAGAGAAGAGTGCATACAGACAAGCTTCTTTTCGGCATTTCGGGGATCGCAACTTGGAGAGTCGAGATGCTTCATCTCCAGATTCATGAAATGTGAAATAGTGAAAGTGATTTATGCATAAGTGCTTGGTCATAACCATGGTCATATAAAGGAAGGAGCTAGCACATAAAATCTCCATTTCAGAGTTTTGGAACTCGTGACATGGAGACTCAAGATGTCTCATCGCAGAATCTCCGAATTGCAAAAGTGGGAAATGGGTAAATAACAAAAGAACCCATCAAAATTAATCCAACGATGCAGGTGAATCTGAGCATAATCTGAGGGCTAGTGTTGAACGTCACATTGTAACTACCAGAAACCATTGATGGTTTCTACCAGAGGACTCGAAGACACTTCGGGGTGATTGACAGAGGAGATGAAGAGTCTCTGGGAATCTTCAAGAGGGATGAATATGCTCGTGGAGGAGATTGACAACTGGATGAGAATTGAAGCTTGTAACTGGAACAGAGAAGGTGAGCTCGACTATCACAGAGAAAATGAAGAGTCTCAACTGCCAGAGAGGCTGAGGAATCTCAGCATAACATACAGTGATGCTGAACGAGTGAAAAAATGGCTAGAGAAGCTAAAGAGTCACGATGATGATCAGACAGAGCATTCGATATCCAACTCGATCAATCCTCATTCCTTAGGAAGCAATGGTCTCCATTTCATTGAGTTCCCCCATCATATGAGGAAATTTATGCTGAATTTGGCCCCGGGTGAGCCACTTGCCTTGGTGCAGGAGTTGCCCTGCTTTGACAACTTGATAAAGTTGGATCATTTTATGTCGAGTTCCCTTGATCTTTGTGTCCACAATAGTATCGTTGGATTCCTATTGTATGCATTTAGGCTTGATCTCTATTGGTGTCAACTTCTTTGCTATGTTTGAGGTCTCCAATAATGGTGGGAAATAAGGACGAAGAAGATCCACGTTGAACACTTGGTGCAGGCCAAGGAAAGGAGGAATGTTGAGCTTAAAATCATTATCCCCCATGGTCTTGGTGATGGTGTACAACCCATAACGGAGTGGGAAAAGCTTCTGATGGGGTCTTGTAAGGCGTTCTTTTTGCAAGTGAAAACAAACTTTGTCGCCCACCTTAAACTTATGTGGCACCCAATGTTGATCATGGTGTTGCTTGTACTTGTCATTGGACTTCTGTAAGATATCTTGAACCTATTGGAGGAGGTGATGGATCCATTCAATGACCTGGGTGGCCTTGTCAACTTTAGTTGGAGTAGGAGATGAGTTGGTCAAGGTGACCGCAAGGGGAAGTGAAACATCTATGGGACCCAATGGTTGGAATCCCAACCCCACCTGAAAGGGGTTGTGGTTAGTTGAGCTATGTAGGGCTCGATTGTAGCTATGTTGGACATACAGAAGGCTCCCATCCCATGTGTGAGGGTGCTTTGAATTATACATGCAAAGGATATGCATAATCATTCGATTTACAACCTCGGTTTGGCCATCTGTCTGGGGGTGGAAGGCCATGGATTTGGTGAGCTTGGTGTCTAGCAGTGACTAGAGGCTTGACCAGAATGTGTTGAGAAATTGACTATCCCAATTTGAGACAATGGTTTGTGGGATTCCAAAATGTACCCAGACTCGTTCAAAGAAGAGATTGGCAGTGGCCTCTACTGTGATGTTCTTCTTATAGGCAACCATAATCGCCATCTTAGAAAAGCAATCAACAATAAAAAAAAAACAGTCATTTCCCCGCTTGGTGGACGAGAGGCCCGACATGTAGTCCATTGAGATGGATTCCCATGGCATGTAAAGAGTAGGAAGAGGGGTGTACATGCCCTGTTTATTAGTGGTTGGTTTGGCAATAGTGTAGGCAGTGTAGGACCTAATATACTTTCTGACCTCATGTCAAAGTTTCATCCAGTAGAAATGTTTTTGTAGCATCACCACTGTCTTTTTGACGCCAAAGTGTCCTGCCGCCCGATTGTAGTGGGATTCCTATATCATCTTTTCTCTCTCGCTTGATGGAACACATATATGGCCCAGATGACACAACAACCCATCTTGAATATGGAAATTATAGACAACTATGTTTGCACACAACATTTTGTAGGTGGTGGCAATTTCCAGGTCTGTCTCACAGAGTTGGGGCCATCTAGAGGTCTCATGGTTGTAGGAGTCTAGCACCATGGTGAGTTCCATGACTGGGGGTCTGCTGAGGTAATCAATGACATGATTGGTGCTTCCTATTTTATACTTGATGTTGAGGTGGAATTGCTGCAAGTATGTGGACCACTTTTGATGGCGATCATTCTGCAATTTTCTTTGTGTCTACATGAACTGCAGTGGCTTATGATCAGTGTGGATGACTGTCTCCTTGCCAAGAATGTAATGTCTCCACTCATGGCAGGATTTCACAATGGAGTACATTTATTTCTCATAAGTAGGGTACTTATGGACAACATATGATAGTGTCTCACTTTGATAGGCCATGTGGTGGCCATGATGAGTGAGAACAACGCCCACCACATAGTTTGAAGCATATGCCTTGATTTCAAAGGGATGTTGCAGGTCTTGTAGTGAAATTACTGGGGCTGAGCACAAGCACTGCTTCAAATCTTTGAACACTTGTTGTTGGGACCGACCCCAAGAAAATTTACCTTACCACCACCCCTGGTTATTTGGCTGAGGGCCCATGCAATATGGGAGAATCCCAACACGAACCTGTAGTAGAAATTGGCAAGGCCCAAGAAGCTCCGAAGCTTAGTGAGTGTGGTTGGGGCTGGCCAGTCATGGATGAATTGGATCTTCGCTGGATCCACATGTACGCCATGCTCATAAATTATGTATCCTAGGTAATGGACCCTTTCCATGCCGAAGGATCATTTTTCCAAGTTGGCATATAGATTGTGTTGTCTCAGGGTGTGCAGAACCTGCTGAATATGCTAAGTGTTCGACCCAAGTCTTGTTGTAAATGAGAATGTCATCTAGATACACCACTAAAAAATTATTGGTGAATGGTCGCAGGATATCGTCCATCATCCTCATGAAAGTGGCTGGAGAATTTTTCAAACCAAAGGTCATGACCAACCATTCAAAAAGGCCTTCCTTTGACTTGAAGGCAGTTTTCCATACATCTGTCTATTCTATCGGGACTTGGTGGTAGCCAAACTTTAGATCAATCTTACTGAAGTATTTCCCCCGCCGTGAGTTGATCAAGGAGGTCGTCGATTTGGGGAATCGGGTACCAGTTTCCGACTGTGATTTTATTCAGAGCCTGGTAATCAATGGAGAGTCACCTTTTTCCATCTTTCTTCTGTACCAGCACGATTGGGATCCTGCAAGGTGATGAGATGGGATGGATGTGCCCCTTATGGAGTAGTTCTTGGATTTGTCACTTGATATCCTCATTCTCTAACAGAAAGTGGTGATAGACTGGCCCATTGGGCAGTGGTGCGCCAGGGTAAGATCGATGGGGTGCTTTGCCTGGCAGTGTAGAGGTACCCCAGTAGGTGAGGAGAAGATATCTGAGTATTCTTCCATGACCTTATCTACTTGATTCTACTGTGTGGAGAGGTCGGCCATAGAGACCTTGGATGTGGTTATTATATTTCTCTTATTCTAAGAGAGAATCATGAATAAGACAAACTTCCCCATCTAAGAGATGACCATCCTTCATTTCTTTACAAAGATCAAGAAAATATCACTATGTGGGATTGCCTCGGGTATCCTGTACAATTTCCTGTTCAAAGTAATAATAACACTACGAGGCCTAGACTCATATACAACATGATGTTTCCATAAATAAGGTTGGCCAAAAAGAACATTACAAACTTCGATAGGATCAACATCACACAATACCTCATCTTTAAAGGGCTTGATGTCGTACGACAGTCGACATTGTTGGTTGATGCAGAGATCGCTTCCCTGGTAGAGCTATCCAATGGTGTAGGGTTGTGGGTGCGGTGTTTTTGGTAGGTCTAGCCGCTTGAAAAAATATGCTAAGATGATATTCTTCTGGCTACCTCTATCCACGATGAAGTGCAACAAGGTGCCTTTTACCCACATCTGTGAATGGAAGAGGTGTTCTCCTTCTTCTAGCTCGTCTGGTTCACCAGGCTAGAGCTTGGTGGTAGAAACGGTGGCACTGTGTTCCATGTCAATGATCTATCTTCCCCTTTCTAGTTCTATCTCAAAGTATGAACTTACATCAGATTCAGATGCTTTCACTTCAGCCACCAATGACTTCTTTGAGCGACAGTCAACAATGTTATGCCAAGGGCTCTTATGGAAGTCGCACCACTTTTCGGTATATTTTTTTATCTTTTCAGTGTCCTTCTTTGCTTGAATCTTGGACTGGTTGTCCTGATACTATCCATATTTTCTTTGTCCTTTGTTCTATGGGTTGGGCCACCCTTTCCTGGCTTTTTTTGTGCGGGGTTCCTAGGCCCAAATTTCCATGTCTTTTGTTTGAGCTTCTGCTCAATTTTGATGGCATATCGATAGGCCGTGCCCAAGGATGAGATGTCCAAAAATTACATTTTGGTATGGATGTATATATGCAGAGCACTATGATACTTGAGCACCAACTGTCACCCTAAATATTTGATACACAACATGGTGTGCAAGGTATGAAAGATATTTGTGAAATTTGGCACTGCTTGGTCTCTTTCTTACCGCAGTGTGGTCCATTTGGTATACAAGTTGTCATAACTTTTGACAGGGTAGTATTGTTCCTTACTAACATCCCTGAAGGATTCTCAAGTGGTCATGACTGTAAATAATGAGGGTTCCTCTATTTCCTTTTTCTCAAAGAAAGTTTCCCACCAATCTTTGACATGGGGAACGAATTTGAGGAGCGCAAAAGTAATCTTTTATCTATTCGAAAAGTTATGGATAGAAAAATACCCTTCTAGTAGATTCAACCACTTGTCTAGAACATATGCATCTATCTGACCTTCAAATATAGGAATATTGAAGTTTATTTGTACCTTGAATGGGGTGGCACCTTCTCTCAAAGAAGATTTGTCGCCTATTGGTAGCCGCCGAAGGATTTGTGCGAAACTATCCATCATCTCGTTCCTTTGTAGCATGAGAAATTCCTCAATCAATAGTTTGAAAGGATCTCACATCCCATAATATTTATTTTCTCCTTCCATGAGAGGTCTCTTGGGCATTCAAGAGATTTTTTCCTCAAGAGAAACAAGCTCGATACTCAACTCTTTGTACTCCGACCTCGTTGGGGACATGCATTAAGATGACAAGGAGCAGACCGCTCTGATACCACTGATCCAGATTTTATGAGTAGAAAGAAAGGAATACAGATTATTAACAGGTGCTTACACAAAATAACAGAGATACAGTAAAACTGGTTTTCTATTCAATAAGGAAATAAGCTGAAACTGTAAAATGCAGCGGAAACAAGCTTGTTGGAATGGTGGCAGCTTATCTCTGAGAAGAGATGTGACGGTTGTGCTCATTTGCAAGAACATGATTATGATGAGGCTCTGAAGGAATTTTTACAATAAACAGGAATTCCAAAAACCCTAGACATATAAAACCTAACCCTAGGAGATGAAGTGCCAAAAGTCATGTGGGCCCCGTCTAGGTAAATTAGTACATCAACTTCCCAGGGTCGTAACTTTTGCATACGATCTCCATTTTAGGCATATGATAGCCCCTTGGAAAGGTATCATCGAGGAGATTCATTTTGGAGGTTCAATCATGCCTTCAACTATCATTGAGAAGCTCTATCCCGAAAAACCTTCATTTTGGCCCTCAAAATGGCCCCAGAAGTTAAAACTGCTAAAAATAGTAAATTGCCAAAATTGTTAGAAAATTGTTTTGAGCTAGTTAGAAAAGGTTGGTGGCCACCTATATTCACCTAGATTAGGGTGAGGGGCCAACAAGAACCATAAATGCATCATTCATAGGTGTGCATGGATTTTCTCATACACAGTCGCGCATATGGCACATTGTGCGCTCTAAGGACTTCTTTGGTCGATGCACTGTGCATGCACTTCCTTTAGTGTTTGAGCGCATGTCAATTTGTTGACCAATTTTATAGTTTGTGCCTCTTGGAAATTATTTTTTGGTGTTGTAGATGAACTAATAGGTGTCTAGAGATGATGTATTCCTGTAACCATTTTCATGCGATGTTGCGGATGAAATTCCAGTGATAAAGGATGCCCCCTGATGTGTGGGGTTAGGAGAATATGTATAGCCGAAATACATCAATGTTTCTTCTACTGGGAGTACCATTGTAAGAAACAGTGTTGAGAGGAACTGTAAGGGTGACTCGTTGGATGGAGAGAGGAAACTGTGGGATCAAACCTTTCTCTAGGTAGGAAAATAAAGTTTGTATATAAGCGAGGCGGGCATGCCCCATGCTCGTGTCATGTAACTCAAATATGTAAGACAGTAACTGAAGTTGTATGTTGATGTAGATAAATGTAGCGCCCTATGAGGCAGTTTGATAATGGCAGATGACAATTTAGATGGTGAATAATACTATGAAAAGAGGCAATGACACCTGTAAGAAGTGTCGATGACTCATAGGCATTGATGGCCTAGAAAATTCAAAGGTCTTCGGCTAGTATAAAACAACTGAAATAGTCACAAAGTAAGACCCACCGTAACATGAGATTGTGTTGAAGGCGAATGTTAATGGGGTCAATGACAGTAGAGAACAATGATGATTCTCTATGTGTCATATGAGACTCCTCATTGTAAAGTAATGAGGGTCAAGATACTGTTGCCCTTTTGGAAACTGTGTTGATGTCTATAGAAAGGGAAACATGACTCCAAGAAGCAAAAGTGTTTCATGAAATCCACTAGATAAGATAAGGGACCGATAAGGAACATGGACGATGTTGAGATGCAGTGAGATGTAAGAATTCCCTTGGTTGGGGGTATATGTGAAGGATGAGTGGAAGCAACCGTGAAACTGGATCTACTGTTGGGGGGATGACTAGACGTGGGTTAAATTGTGCCAAAGGCATGACAAAGTGGAATAACTCAGAGATCAGGGGTACATGGATTGTGGGATACTCGGGTTTTATGGACGATGTCAATAAGAGTAGAAGATGATGAATGCCCCAACTAAGGGTGGCATGGGTTGATTTGATAGGAAACGAAGGTCACCAAGGGTGACAACAAAAGCTATGTAAGTTTTGGAAACAAAGGCTTCTTACAATTATCAAATGAATAAATAATAATTTGGGATGAGTGTACAGATGCAAAAATGGGTGCCCTAGTGCAAGATGTCTTGGCCTGTGAGAGTGCAAGTGTCGCGGAGAACTAGTGAAGGGTGGGCCCCCCATGGGTGGGTTTTTGTATGATGTAAATGAATGGAGGGAAACATACAGATCATAAAACTGATTATGGATGAAATGGAGGGTTAATGATACTGCGGAGGTGCAGTTAAAATAGAACCATGATGAGATAACCTGGAAGCCCATTGGGAAAGCTATAAAAATGAGGAGAAGGAGTATCTGGTTGAATCTAGAAAATGCGTAAGACTATCAGGACTCCCATCCCTAGGGGTTGAAATAAGCATGAGTGTCAAAGTGACAAGGGGGACTATGAATGGGACAACTCATGTGGGGGAGAGTGCTACCGGGTGACATTACCAAATTGCAGTGGGTATGAAAGTACTGTAGAGATGGATGTAGGGACCCTAAAGGTGAATGTTGGAGGGTGTGAATGGAAGATGCAATTGGTATTTAGAGGGAATGATTACATTCCAGTGTCGATCATATACCTGAAGGGGTGGCACTAATAAATAACATATAATACTCGATGTGAACAATATCTGAAGATAAAGAACATATAAAACCAAATACCCGATGTGAACAATATATGAAGATAAAGAACATATAATAGTTATTTGATAATTTTGAACATGAGCATGCATATCTGGATGTGATGTGAGAAACATTCTTCCCTGGGGGCGAGTACAGATGGTGACCCGGGGAATGTGACTGTGTAGGCAGCGGGATCATGATCCTGTGGCTGAAGACGGATCGGAAAATAGAGACTCTGAGCTCCTATAACTTAGTTTGGAAGTTTGGAAAAGGGAAATATATATAGTTGTGGGGCCCACAATGCCACCTCATTTTTACCTGCTTCCATAGTGAGTTGACGAGAGGATTTTAGGTGAGATTTGGAGATTACAGGATTTCAAGTCAACCGATCCAGGATTTGCGAGAGCCAGGTTAGTGGTCTCATCCTCCTACATAGCAGATACGTTCTATTTGTTGGGAAGGGTTGTATGGATGACCGTACTAGGGATTTTTGTAGGGGTGGGCCCAACAATGCGCGAGAGAAGGAAGGATACCCGCATTGAGATGCATGGGTATAATTCCCTCTCCCGTATAATTCCCTCTCCCATGCATGATGCGCAGTTGTATTGAAGACATCCACGCATGGGGGGTATGTGGGTGGGACAAACAAGTGTGAATTTGATGCGCACCTATATGGTTTACAGCTCCACACTATGTGCAACTGTGTTTCCGACAGCTGCACACCAGTTCACAACTATGTAGAGAACAGGTGCACATGAATGCACACCTGTGGGTGTGGCATAGGCGCATTGATGTGCATATGTTTCTTTGATAGTTGTGCATTGATGCACACCTATGAGAAGAACAAGCACGCATATGTGTGTGCCTTGGGGGGGTGACAATCGTGCACTTGAGGCAAAGCTGAGGTTTTTTGAAAAAAAACATGTATTTTTGAATATTTTTTGTTAATGAATGATGATGGTTGATCAAGTGTTTTTTCTGTGAATCCAGGTGATCAGCTCAATATTCTAGTCCATTAGAGAGATCGGGACTGGGAGTGCCTCAGGGAGGCGGTGAGAGATGAGCCAGGAATTCAGAGACTTTTGGTAGCCTGTGGGTTGCTTAAGTTCTTAGACTACCCACTGATACAGGCGCAGGAGTACCTGCTGCAGTATCTGATTTCTATGTGGAGTACTGAGTTGCAATGCTCATTGTGTGGGGGGATCAGTTGACATTCTCTTCTATGGAGGATGTATATTTCTTGACGAGGCTCCCTTTTCGGGGAATGGCCCTACTTGTTGATCCCTACTTACCAGGGGATGTACACTTGGCAGAATTGGCGCAGAGTTATTGTTTGGGGTTGAACATTATGTCAGGTTCGATCATCCGCATCGAGGTGATGGATGTGCTCTTGCATCGGTGCATCGCAACGATGATCATGAGGATTTATAGATCCTTAGTGACTCAGCGTATTAGTGGTGGTCAACTGAGGATTATGCAGAGAGTGTTGAATGGAAATTTGTTTGCTTGGGGCTTGATGTTGCATGCCAAGATAATGGGGCAAATTAATTGATGTCGGACCACCGACTCTGGTGATTTTGCCTTTGGATCGATCTTGGTGGCGTGGTTTTTGGAGAGGGTGCCCATGTTGCACCCTAGAGTTTTGTTATCGGCTATTAAGGCATGGGAGCCACGACTAATGCAGTGGGCATCGATTTTGGTATGACATGGAGGTGGGGAGGGTGGCCACTATTTTACGGCCACCTTGGCGCATGTGTGGTGCCATATGCCACAGATTATACTACAGCTCCCGTATGGTGGGATGGAATTTCGACATGACTCGAATATGGTGTTGCCTCCTGGAGAGGATTGGGAACATAGAGGTACGTTGGTGTACTTTATGTTTTGTGATTTTGATAGTATAGAATATTTTAATGTATGAATGGATGTTGATGCTATCGTTTTTTTTTGTTTGCGTATATGTGGGGCCTCGAGGCCTCGAGGCAAAGTTGGTTGTAGAGTCGGCTCGTCAGGGGCCAGTGAGACTACTGCAAGGAGAGCCACGGGTGGGAGAGTGACACTGGAGGGACGAGGTCAGTGCAAATATAGCATATGAGGCGAGAGCCAACAGGAGGCGCATATATGATGATCCAGGTGCAGGGCCATCACATGCACCTCGGGTAGAGGCCCATGGGGACTTAGAGGATTTCTTATTCCTGTTGGAGGTGGTACTTCAGGGTGTTCCTGAGGGCTTGTGGTCCCATATCTAGGATGAGAGAGTCCTGGAGCAATGCGTGGGTGGCCCTGTAGAGTTGCAGACCCTGATCTCTAGAGAAATAGTAGCAGGGGTAGCGATGACTTGGCGACTTCCCCCAGCACCTGGAGGACCCCCATCTATTGGGGAACCTCCTGAAGAGAGAGGACCTGGTGGTGGTGCTCTGGGGGAACCATCAGTTCTATGGTGTATATTTTTGTATTTATATAGGCATGGGAGCCCATTTTGTGTAGGGTAGTGTGACACCTATTTTGTACCTATAGGGGTGAGGAGGGATCACTTACCTACAAACGATGTATATGTTGTACCATTTTGTAAACATGGATGACACATTGATCGATATATATATATATATATATATATATATATATATATATATATATATATATATATATATATATATATATATATACATGTTTGGGATCTTCGTGATGTGTACATGTGATGATATTTTGTTATGTTGTTATGATGTCTAATCTATATTATGTGACATATTTTGATGCTTTATGTATGTGTGATGATGTCTTGATGTGATAAATGCCAATCTAACACTATGTTAGGCATGTTATATGTTGTTTGATTAAATTATCGTGGAATATGTGTAAATGTAATGGAATCAAAGTTTCGACATAAGATTCTAACTTGCAGGTATTTGTGAAAGAGGCAAGGATCGCGTACATGGTACACATTGTTGAGTTGTAGGATGACAAGTTAGGAATATAATAAGACTCTAAGGTGATGAATGTGGTGGTGAATGGGCTCGGTGAGGAGGCTAATGGCGACTGCGTATTCTTCTTGGTTGTTGGTTGTTGACCCCAAATATATGTTGTTGGAGTGGAGAAGTTCATGTGAGGGGGTGTAGAGGGCCCAAGCGGCCGAAGTGAGATTCTATGTCCAATGGATAGCTCCATCAGTGTAATCGATGTGGTAGGTTGATGGAGGAGTCATCTGTTAATAACACGAATGGTATATCAGGCATGAGTGGAGGTGAAAAATAATACTAAACAAATTTACAAATGTGTACAAAGAAAAATCCTAGGGTAGAATGCCTATGCTTAGGCGTAAAATTTCTTTAAGTACAACCCATTGACGGATTCTTTGAGAGGGTAGCCTTCTGGAGAGGCCAGGGTGTATGCACCTTTATTGAGGCAGTGTTGGACGATGTAGGGTCCATTCCATAATGAATCAAATTTCCTAGAACCGAGAGTATCGTGAGCGATATCATAGGCTAGGATGAGATCTCCTTTGTTAAATGAGTGAAGGTTCACATGGCAGTCAAAGGTGGCCTTAGACCGTTTCTTAGCTGCCTCATTGTTCTATAAGGAAGACCGAAAATCTTCATCCAGTGACTCTAATTTCAGCAATCACTACTTTATTGGAGAAGTGTCAGGTAATAGCTCGATGGCGGTGGTCAACGTGGGAATTTATCACTCGATGGGGAGGGTGGCTTCAATCTCGTGGACGAGATGAAACAGTGTAAAACTGGTGGCAATTTTGACTATGGTATGATAAATCCATAACGCTGAAAACAACATATGATGCCAATTGGTCTTATGTTTGTTGACAGTATGTTGCAACATGGTTTTTAGGACTTTGTTGATAGCCTCGACCTGTTCGTTGGACTGAAGGTAGTATGGGGAGGAAAACTTATGGGAGAAGCCTAACCTTGAGGAGAGTTCGATGAAGATCTCATTCTCAAAGTGTTTACCATGATCAGAGACTAACTGTAGTGGAACTCTGAAATTGGTAATGACGTGGTTGAAGAAAAAGCACATTGTTGTGTCGGAGGTATTGTTGAAGGTAGGCATGGCTTCGGCCCATTTAGTAAAGTAATCTACTATCATGATGATGTACTTGTGTCCATTTCTAGATGGAGGATTGCAAGTCATGAAGTCAATTCCCCATTACAGAAGGGGCCAACAGTGATGACTATATGTAGAAGAGTGGGTGGCGCTCGTGCTTTGTTTTCATAAAGTAGACACGTGTCGCATCGCTTGACAACATGGATATAGTCATGAAACAATGTGGGCCAGAAGTACCTGGTTGAATGAGTTTTTGGGTGATGTACATCCCTAAGAGGTGGCCACTGCAAGAACCATTGTTGCAATCGTTCAATAATTTGTCTGCTTCGTTGATGGTCAAACATCGATGGAGTATGGTGTCAACCCCACGTCAATACAAGATGTCACTGATGAGGAGGTATCAAGGGGCCTGATGGCGAATGCATCAATGATCATCTTGAGAGAGATGAGCCCCAAAATTTTGTGTCTGAAGGTAGACGAGAAGGTCACCATACCAAGAGTCATCTGATGGGATGTAGAAGAGGTGTTCATCGAGAAAATAGGTATTGACGGGTGAACTTGTAGTGTCTGAGGGAAAAGACATGATGAGTTTGACGAGGACAAGTGCTTTCTTTATTTTTGGAGTTGAAAACTCTAGGTCGTATTCTTGAAGGATGACGATCCACTGGGAAAATTTACCATTAATTTTCCATCCACTAAGAAAGTATTGCATGGGGTTGAAATGTTCCACGACTTTGGTAGTGCGAAGCAAGATATAATGACACAGTTTTTGGACTGCGAGGACAGCTACGAGGGAGAGTCTATCCTCATGATTATACTTTAGGGGTTGTCTTGAAATATTTTTACTGATGTAGTAAATAACATGCTCGCGGCCATCATCCCCGTGTTGAATGAGAACTTATACTACTGAGACAGTTGATGCCGACAAGTAAAGGATGTAATTGCGATTATAGTCGAGAGGACTTTTCAAAGGGGCATTGGATATTGCCATTTTTATAACCTCAAAAGAGGTTTGATCATGTTCATCCCATCGAAAGGGGATATCATGATGTAGTAACTGAAGGAAACCATGTGCACGAGTGGTTTAATCTGGTACAAAGTGTCGTAATAAGTTGTCTTTTCCTTGTAGGCTCTGTAGTTGGCACAAATTCCTAGGTGGTGGAATTTTTGTGATATCTTGGACCTTGAGGGGGTTTACTGTGATGCCATGTTGGGAGAAAATGAACCCATGGAGGCTTCCGACAGTGACAAAAAATACACATTTGAGGGGGTTCAAGAAGATATTGTACTGGCGACACCATTGAAAGACAACTCATAAGTCATCAAGATGTTGAGTTCGTTTCTTGGATTGAGCAGTGAGGTTGTCCAAGTATGCGAGGGTCATGCAAGAAAGATCATGGAAAACATAATTCATGGCCCATTGGAATGTAGCACCTGTGTTCTTGAGTCCAAAATTCATAACACGATAAGAAAAAGTACCCCATGGGGTGGTAAATGCAGTTTTATACTGATCTACTGGATGAATTTTGATTTGATTGTAGCCAGAGAAATCATCCATAAAGGATAGATCCTCGTGGATGTCACATTAATCGATAATTTGGTCGATGAAAGGGGTAGGAAAGTTGTCTTTGGGACAAACATGGTTGAGATCGTGAAAGTCGGTGCAGATGCAAAAAATGCCATGTTTTTTGTTAATGTGGATGAGGTTGGAAACCCATGATGTGTATGCGATGGTGTATATGAACCATGCAACACGTATTTTGTCAATTTAGGCTTTGATAGCCACAAATTTGGATGGGTGTAGTGTTGTTTCTTTTGACGTAATGGGGTGATATCATGCCAAGTGTCTATGAGATGTTCGACGATAGAAGGATAGAGGTCGGGCATCTTTGTATATGACCAGGAAAAAATATCCTGGTATTCCTGAAAGAGTGCTTTATAAGTGGTGAGTTCCTCAGGGGATCTTGTGGTGCCATTGGTGATTTCTTCTATGATTCTTGGTTTGAGGTAAATGTCAATTTTGATAGTGGGGGAAATATTTGCCATGTTTCCTTCTTCAAAAGCATCAGGAGCAGGGATAGGGTTATTGAACTAATATATGTTCTGTGATGGGATAAAATCCTTGGTTTTGATTGCGCATATGGAGGCTTGGCTAGGAGGGTCAAAGGCTTCCTGTGAGACAAAGAGCGCTCTGTGATGGAGTGAATTCCATGGGAAATCAGGGGTATTTAGTTCCTCTAGGATATCTTCGTCGCAGTGAAAAATGCGAGAATATAAGGGATCCAGGGAAGTAACAATGGTGACTGTCACCATGTGATTTTATTCAAGTGGTGAAGATGTAGAGGGGGTATCGCAAATATGGTGTGATGGTGTACTTGCCATAAACCAAATGTCTAGATACTATGGGTTGTAAATTGTGGTCGGGGGTAATATTTCATGAGGGAAATGAACCGAAGAATTGGACGGATTTAGGGGAAAATCCTCAGACACTCTATCCATAAACCATGGAGGGATGGGAAGTGACTCGGGTTCAAGGGAGGTGATGTGAACAGTATCTAGAGAAGGAATATGGGGAATCACTTGCATCATAGGAAGTGGGTGTTATAACCCTAAATTGTACCACACATGCTTACTTGGCATCAGGCCAACTTATATCCCTTCTTTGCCAAAACTCTGCTGAACAACTCTTTGAAAATCCTCTTGTGTCAAGGCCCATGCTCCCTAACCCATTACTGCATGCGTGTACATGCTGGCTGAATCACAACAGCCCGCATGTACCTAACAAAGCATGAAAAAAGGAAAGTTTTCGATGGAACAAAAAGCTATGGGTCAGTTAACTGAAACTCCCGGCCATGCATGGCCGAGGGTTCGTCCAAAACCCTAGCTCCTTCTAGCCTATAAAATAAGGGGTAGGGGTACCATTTGGAGAAGGAAAAAATATAGCAAAGAAACTCTGCCCATTTACATAATCCATTGTCCCAACCCTTTAGCCTTTCCTCATGCCAAAGGAGATTTAATGCAAAACAGTTGAAGGATAGAAGAAGAGGAGCCCAGGATCAGGTTCAAGGAGTGGTGGTCGGTCTCAACTTTTTTGTAAGTTGATTCACTTTCAGTAATAAAAGAATACTTTTCCCGTCCCAATGCATGAATTGTCTATGGTTTGATTAATTTATGCTTGATTTCTAACCCTTGAGTATAGAAGTAGCATGCATGCATCGTTGTCGTTTGTCTTGAGTGCAGGTCATCTGTGGAAGGAGCAGCACAAGAAAGTTATCAAAGCACAACGGAGGATCTACATCAAACGTCGATAATAAGGTTGGTGATCCTTTTCCATGCATTTACTGTGAAAAAGGGGTTTAAATCTTGTGTTGTAGGTAAAAAAGTAGCTTCTTTTCGGTCAAAATATGCATGCAAGTCTAACCCTAGTTTGCTAGTCCGTAAGGTGCTTTTCCCAACAACATAATTGACGACCATACTGGGAAAAATACTCTTTAGGGTTCCTGGTTTATTTAAGTTTTTTGGGTAGTTTAAAGATTAGGTTTTTTGTTTTTCTTTGCATGTCTTTTTATGTAAGGTCTGAGCTAGCAGGGAGTCTGGTTTTCCATACCAGCTTTCCCTGACTTTTTCTTGACTGTAGTTTTCAGGACACACAGAGGTACATGCGGCCTGCAGAAGGCCTACACGTGTGCACCTGCACCCTATTCTGTTGCAGCCCGTGTGTGAACGCTAGTTGTAGAGATAAAAGTAGCATGTAGGAGTTCAGAGAACCTTAGAGGCAGTCCTCCTCTTCCTTGTTAGAATTATACATTCTCAGGGGGTTTTCTGGAATCCTGTCTGAGTCTTGCTGGTTCACAGTCCTATCTCAGATTTCTTTTTTCACCTTATTATTCCTTGCATTATTTGTCTTTTCTATTAGAAAGAGCATCCAAGCCTTCAAGGGACCCTGGTCATCATTACTAGAGGCCTCTTCCTGGTCTGGACTGCCTGTTCTCATTTTTTTCCTTAGAATTTAGATATACACGCGGCCTGTACAAGCTCAGCCCGCGTGTACATGCTTTCTGTCTCTGCTCAACACGCGTTTGCACGGGTGCTGTTTTAGTGACAATCGCATGCTTGGACAGGCTACTTTTTGTTTAGGATGGGGCAGTCATCCCCTCCTTTGATAAGAATTATTCCTCTCAGGTGTTTGAGTCTAGGCTTGAACAGTCAGTAGGTTAGGTCATCTTCCCCTTAGCCTGCTTTTTCTCAGTTAATAGTCGACAGAACATATAAGAAAAAAAAAAAATTGTGGTTTTTAGACAAGCATGAGAGTCTTTGTTTTTTTTATTTCCATTGTGTGATTCTTTACTATGATTCTTTGCGATCTGCGCTTTAATCCAGAATTTGTTTTTCTTGGTTTTTTTCTTGTTGGTATTTTCCCATTTTTTCTTTACTAGCACTTAAATAAATAAATAAATCTCTTTTCATTTTCTTCTTTGGTTGAAGAGTGTGTTTTTGCATCATTAGCTAGGGAGAAGTCTTTTATTTTTGTAAGTTTTTTTACAATGCACTTAGATCATAAGTAGCTCATAGTCGAGCGAAATCCCTTTGAGTTTGCTGTATAAAATCTTAGAAAAATTAAAAAAAAAAAAGAGAGAAATCTTTTTTTGTGAAAAGTTGTTGAAATTTTGCATTTAGTAAAAGTCTTTTGTTTCCATCTTTTTTCATTCACTTTTTCTTTCGTCTTTACACATCATCAATTTCACCTTCAGACCCCTTGATGTAATAAAAAACCTTAAAAGCAACGCTAATATTAAAATCTACTAGACTTTTATTTTTGTAGGGTTCACAAACTAGTTCAGGACTAGGGCCTTGAATTAGGTTGGAGAGGAAACTCTTCAAGGCCATTCAAAAACAAACATTAGATTCTGAGATAGGGAGTGTCTAAGTCCAGTTTCATGGAAGTTATCTTGGACCCCCCTCTAACATAGGGGATAAACATGAGGTCGCGTGCAGAAAGGTAGCAGAGATAACCCCTCCAAAGCTGGACCAATTGTAATGGAGAACACATATCGAGGGCTTGTTTTGGGATTCCATCATTTGCATTTGCCACCGGGCTTCATGGGTCTCAAATCCATTCATGGTCCTCAGTTGTCTTCCAGACCATTTTCTCTCAATACCCTTGACAGGTTTCAGTCTTGATACCCTGCTCATTGTGGTCTACCCGACTTTCGACTGTACCCACTTGGTGACTATTCGCGTGCTGGCAACCTAGTTGCCAATATTTTTAGGGACATACACAGGTGACTGCGGGGGTATACCACGGTACCTAAGATAGACATCGGGCCATGCTTTGCAGAGTATACCTAAAGGGTGCTTCCATGTTCGAGTTTCACTTGCACCGGTAAGTTGCTCTAGTGTTGGTTGTTGTAACTGTTCTTCCAAATAGTTTAGTGATTGCTTGTCTTATCTCTTAGGGGATTATTTTCAGTGTGTGTTACTTTTGAATGTTTAGAATACCTTAGCGTGTCTTGGATATTCTCACATAGTGGAGGATCCTGAGCTCCACCGGTCATGAAGGCTTCTTGTCCTACCGTCGGTTACACTGAAGCCACCCCCGCCACCATTAAGGCGGAAGCTAGACCAACAAGGGTCTTTCGAAGTGACTGGGTTACAAACCTTTGTGCCCGAACAACTCCTGGAGGAATCAACCGCCACTCTTGGCTCGATTGAAACCCCAACCACTAATATTTGGACACCGTTTATTGTGCCAATCGAATTTCACGAACGCTAGACAGTGCATCACATAGCTATGGAAACAAACACTGTTACTTATTCTAGGAATTCTTCAGTTCCCACCACAGTTGCTACCACAGGAGAATAATCTCCTAACTTAACGTTGTCGGTCTGAGCCACCATGGTCTCAGCCGCAACTACATTGCACAGTGGACCGAACCCGTCTATGGCAGCGGCCACAACCCGCTTCACACCTAGTGCGACAGGCCCTCCGTTCTCATACGGTATACCTAGTTTGGGTACAAGTCCTGCACTAACCTACTCCACTTTACCGACTTTGGGTCTGGGGGCAAGGAGCTCTAATGCTCCTCTGCAAGGTCAAATTGGGGGCACTCCTGCCCCTTTTAACTCTTTTCCTTATGTAGGAGGTCATATCTCTCCTTCGTCCGCTTCACTTGGTGGTCCGCATCAGCAGTCTGTCAGGCAGCCTACACACACTAGTTTATTTGGAGAAGGGAGTCAAGGAACACCTGTGCACAGTATGTCGGTAGGTTTGACACCATTTTCTTGGAACAAGATGTTTGGTAACAACACTTTCTCATCAACTACTTTCCCATCTAGGGGCAATCCCATTTTTGGACAATCTACTCTTGCGCAGGGTACTATTCCTGCGCAGGGGGCACATATAGCAGGACCTTGTAACTTAGTACAAGGATCCGTTCCCTCCTCTAGAATGTCATTCTGGGGTAATTGTTTCCACAGTCAATGGAACCCTGGACAGACTACTATGCCTCTCTCATCAGGACCGGCATGGGGTAATCCTTCCCAAATTCCTTCAAACAAGATGCATGCCCAACACTCTATGTCCTTTATGGGAAATCAGTCGATGATGTCTCCACAGATGCAAAATCCTTACGTTGGTCAGGGCCATGGTTTCTACCAGAATCTGGGCCAGCAGCCAAACTTTTCTTGGCAACCTGGTGCTAGTCAAACTCTAGGACCCTTTTTCCCAGGTTATCAGCAGCAACCCAAACTACCATTCCTGGTGACTTTACACTTGCCAGATTTGACAAGGTTGTTAAATGATCCTATTTGTCACGATCCACGTTGGCCTCCTATGCCAATGAAGTTGCCTTCGGACATTCCAAAGTTCGATGCCAAGCCTAATGAAGATCCAAGTGATCATGTGACTACCTTCCATCTTTGGTCTTCATCTAACTCATTGAAAGATGACTCTGTACAGTTGCGATTGTTTCAACGTACTTTTATCGGGAGTGCCATGAAATGGTACATTGAGCTCGATCGCTCAAGATACTCTTCTTTTGGTGAACTAGCGATGGCCTTCCTTAACCATTTCCAGTTACCTGTGAGATACGACACTGGCATAGAGCTGCTCGCCAATTTTGAACAGACAACAACGGACCATATCTTTGATCATATCTGAGAGTGGAGACACCAGAAGAGTCTAATTAAGGTACCAATCCCACCAGCATTCCTGCTTGAGTGGTTCCTTAAGTATTTGGTCCCCCAATTGTCCAAAGATGTTGCAACATCTGGAGTTTTCTCCGAAGAAGATGCCATCATGAGGGCTCAACAGTTTGAGCTCATCTATTCTCAGTCTGGTTTATTATACAACATCTTTCCAGATGCGCCACGTTCGATACTGGATAAAACTAAACAGAGAGCTGGACCACATGCCGATGGTATTGTTGGTTCAGCACAAACCAAGCCCACTGGGTAATTGACAAA
This sequence comes from Picea engelmannii, assembly GCA_009831015.1. Taxonomy (NCBI): domain Eukaryota; kingdom Viridiplantae; phylum Streptophyta; class Pinopsida; order Pinales; family Pinaceae; genus Picea; species Picea engelmannii. The sequence continues at coordinate 130,504 of ML799596.1, forward strand.
ACAGTTGCAACAGTTATCCATACAACACACAGCGGCCAACCAGACTACTGCTTTGGCTTCTCCCCCTACCCAAACATTGAAAGTACACTCCGTGTAGTCGACTAACCCAAAGGCCACCCAACAGCCTAAAGGGAAGAAAAAACAACGAAAG
>ML799596.1:138919-151621 GCA_009831015.1 Picea engelmannii
AACCGTCATATCTGCTCTAGAAGTGTCACAACTTGGTGGTAGAGCTTACCAGAACATGGATGCCCTAGGTAGGTCCTGGTTGCATTATGGTGTCCATGCCATTTCTAAAACCACTGTAGGCTCGGGAGTCTGTATAGTCTTTCCTGAATATGAGTTTGAGCCTCATTTGCATGAGTCTTTTTCACTCTTTGTCTCACCCTCAGGACTCCCAAAAAATAACGGGTCTCCTTTTAAGCCCTTTTTATACCCTCCAAAAATGAAAAGATTGTCGAGCGATCTTTTGACCTTTCACGCTCGTTAAACTGAAATTTGAAGTCACGTTTGTCCAGCAGTAGTTTACCCCTTTTTTGGTCCAGACGGTCAACTGTATGAACAAAGGTATACTCTATTGAATTCCCATTCCTTAGAAGAGTACTCTCAGGTATAATTTTATTCCTTTTTCGGGCCTGAGGGACTAAATTTACGAAAAAGAAACCCCCATGGAGTCCATAGTTAAGCTCTTTTCATACTCCCTAAAATTGAAAATATCGTCGAGTGACCTTATTCTTTCACACTCGTTAAATTGGTCCAGAAGAATATTCCTGACGGAGTCCATAGTTAATATTTTTTCAGACTCCTTAAAAGTGAAAACATAGCCGAGTGATCTTGTCCTTGTCACACTCGTTAAAATGGTTTTGAATTGACGTCTAATCGGTGCTAGTTTATCCCTTTTTTGAACCGATTAGACTATTTTCGAAAAAGGTACCCCAGCAAAGTCTCCTTTTATGTTTTTTCAGACTCTCTAAATATGAAAAACCATCAATCTTACCTTCTCTGGGCTTGTTAAAATTACTTCGAAGGACGTTACCATTGTGTGTTCTATCAACCGCATTTGCATACCTTATCCACCAGCCTTGTGACAGTTTGCTTCTGCGTCTTAACACCTTTGGCCGCCGAAGGATTTTCCCCGAGTATCATTTTACCAGAACATCAGTCTTGTCCTTGTGCCTTGATCTTGTATGCTTGCAGTACTCGTTCCTCCATTGTAACGTAATATTCCTTTATTCATTTTCAAAAATGATCGAAAAGAACAAAAAAAATCAAATATACCGCAAAAAGAGGATGGGAAAAGTATTTTCTTTATTGGCAAGCATAATGAGTCGCCCTTGGATAAAGCACATATGTCTATTTGATCATCAGACTATGGGATGTAGTATGACCTTAGGAATCTTTTCTCGCTACATAAAGTTGTGTCCTCCACCATTTGGTTATTCTTCCAAACATATGGAGAGTTTACGTTGCCTCCTGCTTCGTAGACTTATGATTAACATATATGTTGCCTGAGTCTTATCACTTGTCGTGCTATTGTCCAAGGGAAGTTTTTCACTAAGCCTGAGTCAACCCCTCTACAATATGTCTCTTGTCTGCATACCCGTCCATCCTGAACATCCAATCAATTCCTTGTTCGAAATCATTGAAGCCTTCAGTCTGATCATCAAGATTATCAAGTCCATAACCGATGAGTCGTCGAAGACCTCTGGGTAGTGCAGGCGTACACTCATGTTACACTCCTACCCAAGTTTAAGAATATTTTGAAGTTGTTTCTCAAGCTCTGAAGTCTAGCCATCAGGCCGAATCAACTTCTAGAAGATGGATACTCTATATGTATATCTTTCTGATTTCGAGATGTAGCTCCGCTGTGTATTATTCGCGGCTACTCTTTATAGTTATTTGACATGGATCTACAGTGTATTTGATTGGTAGCCATGGTTCTATTTTATCCTAAGCATGGGTATGCCCTCCTCGGTGAGACATTTGTTATTTTGTAGACGGCACCTCCTGGTTCTTGATTCTTGGGCTCAATCTTTCGGCACATCAGTAAAGATTGGTAATGTATTTCGGCCATCAGATGCTCTTTTGACCTCACAAATTAGGGGGCATCTGTTATAACCCTAAATTGCACCACACATGCTTACTTGGCATCAGGCCAACTTATATCCCTTCTTTACCAAAACTCTGTTGAACAACTCTTTGAAAATCCTCTTGTGTCAAGGCCCACACGCCCTAACCCATTACTGCACACGTGTACACGCTGGCTGACTCACAACAGCCCACGTGTACCTAACAAAGCACGAAAAAAGGAAAGTTGCTGATGGAACAAAAATCTATGGGTCATTTAACTGAAACTCCCAACCATGCATGGCTGAGGGTTCGTCCAAAACCCTAGATCCTTCTAGCCTATAAAAGAAGGGGCAGGGGTACCATTTGGAGAAGGAAAAAATATAGCGAAGAAACTCTGCCCATTTACGTAATCCATTGTCCCAACCCTTTATCCTTTCCTCGTGCCAAAGGAGATTTAACGCAAAGCAGTTGAAGGACAGAAGAAGAGGAGCCCAGGATTAGGTTCAAGGAGTGGTGGCCGGTCTTAGTTGTTTTGTAAGTTGATTCACTTTCAGTAATAAAAGAATACTTTTCCCATCCCAATGCATGAATTGTCTATGGTTTGATTAATTTATGCTTGATTTCTAACCCTTGAGTATAGAAGTAACATGCATGCATCATTGTTGTTTGTCTTGAGTGCAGGTCATCTATGGAAGGGCAGCGCAAGCAAGTGATCAAAGTGCAACAGAGGATCTACATTGAACGCCGATAATAAGGTTGGTGATCTTTTTCCATGCATTTACTGTGAAAGAGGGGTTTAAATCTTGGGTTGTAGGTAAAAATGTAGTTTCGTTTTGGTCAAAATATGCATGCAAGTCTGACCCTAGTTTGCTAGTCCATAGGGTGTTTTTCCCAACAACACTGGGGTGGTTGGAGAATTTTTAATAAGGGCCATTTGACGATGCATGTATTCAATGATCGAAGGACATTGGTATGTGAAATGATCAAGTGAGTCACAAAGAGAAAAGGGAAACCTCATCCATTCGTTGACTGCAGTCATGACATAATGGATGTCAGTGACATGGGTTTTTGATGACATGGGTGGAGAGGGGTCATGCTGAAATATTTGGCATACTGTTGTTAGTGTCTTTCAAAACTAAGGTAATGCAAGGAAATGATGAGTGTAGTGGCCATACTCTGAACAGATGGCACATGCAAATTTGGTTCCCATCCCTTTACTGCCTGTAGTAGGGGACGTGGTGGTAGTACTAGGTCTACTTGGTGAAGCGATGAGCAATGTGGTTGCTCGAGGGAGTTGGATCAAGTTGCGTAACTTAGGGAGAGAGGGACATCTATTGGTGGGGTGTACCTCTCTCTCGAAAAGTGAGCAAGGAGGTTGAACTTGGGGAGGAAGTGGAGCGGTGGGTTCTTTATTCTTCTGTATGCCCCTAGTTGTCACGATGGTGCTGGAATGTGGGGGTGAGGGAGGTGTGTTCAGAGTTAGTACTGGAATCTACATCGGGATTCCCTTTGTTTGGGGAGGGAGGGATGGTTGAGGGACCATCACGAGTGGTTGTAGATACCATACCAAAATGGTGGCACCATGTTGGGAAGGGTGAGCATTGCAGCTACCTAGAAATATTATATGCCTGGTGGGGGATAGAAGAAGGGAATTTGAGTAATGTCTTGGGGATTGTCTCCCAAATCGGTATTTGACCCTGGGGGAGGGTGAAATTGGGCATAAGTGGTGTCGTAGGGTTCTCAGGGGACTCCTGAGGTAGGATTTCTTCCACTAGTGGGATGTTAGGGAGTGGAGAAGCCTCTGTAGGAGGAATGGTATCTCTATTTTTAGTTCCATTGGAAGATATGACACACACTTGTGTTGAGGGGTGCATGAGCATTGGTGCTTCATGGTATGCCCCCAATAAATATGGTTCCTTGAAAATTCTGGGGGCCATATCCATGAGTGAATATGCATCGGAACTAGTGTGGACAAGAGGTAAGATGTTATCGATGTTGGAGGAGTGGTTAGGCTTGTAATGTGAATCTTGGTCTATGGTGATGATCTTCCCATTGTGGGGGAACATCATTGTTTAAAACATAGAAGAGGCCACAACATTCATAGCGTACATGTAGCTACATCCGAACAAGATGTTGTAATCGATCGATGCATTGATAACCTCAATGTCAATAAGGATGTTTTTTCCCCCAAGTTCAACAGGGACATTTTGAAAGAGCCCTTTAGGAAAGGATGGTCGTCCATCATAGGCTCTCAAAGTGATGGTGGATGGTATTAGCTTAGGGGAGCCAAGTTTCTTCCATACAAGTTTGGACATGATGCATGTGGATGCACCTTCATCAATGATACATCGATGAACTGTGATGTTCTGAATCTTGATTGGTATTTGGAAAGCTACCAAAGCAGGGAGGTGAGGTTCCCCACAATCTAGATCAAATGTGATGAGTCTAGTATCACCAGGGTCGACTTCCCCCAAGGCGGAAATTAAGGATTTCCGTTGAGTTGGATAGGTTTGGAGGATGTCCAATACTGACATGGCTATAGGATATTGCACCAACTCATCGACCTGACTGTAGTTGTGTTCTTCCCTAGCCTGAGGGTTGTTGACATTCCGTCATAACGGGATGCGAGGGATACAAATGGCGGGATCACCGCTAGGGTGGGGAATCATCAAAGTTTGTCGGAATGTAGCTGGAGCTACTTCCGAAGTGGTGGGAGTAGATTTAGGGGGTGTGATGTATTTAAATTTGCACATTTGTAGAAGAGTTTCTTATTCTCTAGTGAGGAGGATATTACAATCCACTGTATTCCCATGGTTTTGATACTGTCCCATATGTGGTGGGGAAGGATGCATCTCTTATTGGGTATTCATCATGCCTTGGTGTGGAATAGGGTTTTGCAACATAGTAGGGGATGGTTGTTGCAAATACTGTTGTGGGGCCTGCTAAGGGGCATGCAATGTTGGAGGATGTGGCACATTCATGGAATCTTTCATCTATTTGAAGTCAACAATTTGGGGGCAATGGTGAGTATAATTCCCATGCTCATCGCAAAGAGAACAAGGGAAGTTCGTTTGGAGGTTGTTGTTTTTGTTCCTCCCTTGGAGTTTTTTTTATTGCCCCCTTGGGGGTTCTAGTTACCCTGGTTCTGGTTTCCCCCAGCAGGTTGGTTTTGTTGGGGGCTATTTCCCTTGGTCCTGGGTTATTATTGTTTCAGGTTTTTCCTTTCTTTTTGGAATTATTCAGCTGATGGGCAGAATTTTCCGTATTCAGTTGTTCAAAATTTTGAAATTTCTGAATGGGAAAGGGATGAACGAAGTTAACCCCAGTGTGTGGTATTCCTTGTGGAGGAGAAATTGGCTATGGAGGACCAGGAAATGGAAAATACAGATTATTTTGTGGCAATGATCTGTATGGTGCATAGGAAGGCATAGCGCTTTCACTAGTTCCCAGGTTATAAGATGAGGTGGAGGGGGTACCTGAACTTGGTTGAGAGGATGGGCGCATCATGGGTGTTGGAAAGGGTCCACTCATGGGTGGAGAGGGGGGCACTGGATATGGTTGTTGGTAAGGGGGAGGGGGGTAGTAAGATGGACCTCCATACATCAACAACTATTGGGGTGTACCATACATGGGTGGTGGTTGTATGTACAGATTATGGTGTGTTGTGGTACTGATTAATCCATCCTCTGCGTGAGACATCCCAGATTTTTCCCGGCCAAATGGTACAGGTCTCAGGGCCTCAGTTTCTATGTATAAGTAACCTGACTAATCATAAATGAGGTCGTACTGTTTAGCCTTGCTGATGGCTTCATATTTAGTTTGGGAGAAGGTGGAGACCACATATTTGGAAAGGAGAGAGACGAGTGATCTGAGAAACCAATCGAGGCATTGTTCTTTGGTGTTTTATGCTTTGCATAAACTACATCATCAAAGCCATTCGTGAATGTGGTCAGTGATATGCATGGATGAGGTTTGTTTAAACTTAGAGAGAAGTTCTAGACCATTTTCATGACGAAATGGTAGTTGAAAGAAGGTCAAATTTTTTTTGGCCAAGGATTCAAAAGTCACATGGGGCCCTAATTTTTCGTCCACATACCATTTGGATGATGGACCTGTGAGTTGTTAGAAAAACAAGATCGTGGAGCAATAAAATAAAAAAAATGCGGAAATAAAATACAGAAGATACACAATACAATAGAGACATAGATATACATGGTTCACCCGGTGTGGGCTACGTCCACCAAAGAAATTTCCAGGTCCTTCCTTTATTATTATCCAACAATCGAAGGGATACAACCTACAACAAACCCATTGTAACTTCCTCTTCTTTCTCCCTCAGTCTCCTATCTTAGAATACAATATTCACTATGATCCACAACTGCAATACATTTCCCTCATAAGAGAGGGTTTCCTTATAGGACAAAAAACCCTAACATAACTTCTACCGTTAGATTTGTGACCTTAAAATGAACGGTCCAGATTTACAATGAAATTACAATATACTTTTACAAGGCAATTTTTCCTTCAGGGGCTTCACCCCCAAACCCTCATCAGGGGACACTTCCTCAAACCCCCGACGGGGGGCCTCTTTCCCTCGAACCCCCCAGCTGGGGGGATAGCTACCCCAGACCCCGTAGAGAGGGTAACCCCCCTCTGCACTCCCCCGCATGGAAGAGTGTACATACTTTTGGGGTGTAAATACTTCATTGGGTATAAACACAGTTGAAAACAAAAATACCTATGAATCAGGAAGATAATCAGGATCCACAACCAACATGAGTGTGCACTGAAATAACCTTAAATGAGCGAAGTCGTCTATGATGTTGCTTGAAGAGAAGCATAACTGGAAGGTCATGATATGGTTGGCGGGATATTCTCCCGCCTTTCCTTCAAACTTGGGAATGTCTGAAGGTAGTTTGGTATGCATAGTGGGCCATGTGGGGTCATGCAATATAGGGTCGTTTGTAAGTTTACTCAAATCAGGTATGTTGAGGAAGGCCAAATATGGTATGTGGAGTGGCGGTGGAGGATTAGTTCCAACAATGGTATGAGCATGTTGTGTACCTAACCCTTGAGGGGGTTTGGGTGGGGTTGTACTTCCCCCTTGAGAAGATGTTTCCCTCCCCTACTTCCTTGTAAAGGAGAGCTGGTAGATGGTCAACCTTGGGAATTGGACCCAATTAAAGTGGAACCAAGCAAGGATGATCCAAAAATAGTATCAATCACAGGGGTGTGATATGGTTGAGTCAGTGAGTTGGTCAGAATAGGAACTCCTCCTAGGATAGGAGGGATATTTTTCAATCATATGGAATGACGAGGATTCTGTGAGTCCCCTATGATGTCCAACTAGCAAAGTGAATGTGTGAAAATGGCGATGAGAGAAATAAACGAACAAGAGACTTGTATAATTTGGACCTTCACAATATATCATACAATCACATGTAGTCAAATGAGCATCATACATAAATAAATTGAAAAGAAACATACATGTGGGTAGGTGGATTTTTTCCACATGGGAGAACAAAGGAAACAAATCCCTGTGTCCTAAAAAGACATAACGTCCTTCCTCTCACATAGCACTAAACATTCCAATAGCACTCGATAGTGTGGTTTTAAGCCACCGGAAGAGGAACTAGTAAAGGATGAAACAATCAGTTATAATGAGGGGTATAGGGTACATATCTTGAAAGAGATAGCAATATTTCCCAATAGCCACACAAAATCTGATCAAGGTGAAATTGCAGCCCACAATTTCCACCTAGGTAGATGTCCTAAAAATTTGGCCACTAGGTATCTCGGTTAAAGTGCATAATTTAGATTTTCGACCTCATAAATGGGTCACGGGATGGATCCCTTCCAAGAGCTAGGTGACTCAAGGGGGGACGTATAGAACAACCAGACCTTGGCCTTCAACCCTTCATGAGTATCTCTCTTCCTTATTGTGTTAGGAACAGTTGACTTGGAGGATTTTAAAGTTCCCTATTTGTCAACTTCTAATGTTTGAAGATGTGAGAACAAGATAACGAGGGGTTATTTGGATGCATTCCCCCGAGATCCTACCTAGACTAAAAGATTTGTTTTGGCACCTCATGTGGAGGAAAACTTAGTGAGTTTTTAGAAAAAAATTAGATGTGGTTGTTTGAGAGATTGAGGGTGTGAACCAATCTCGTTTGAATTAAGTGGGTGTGGATAATTTCTTCAAGAAATAGTGAGACGTTTCATAATCCCTTTGGAGGAAACCTACTTCAACCTCCACAATTCAAGATGAAATTATGCGTGTGAGTAGTGACTTTGTGTGTGAGCAAGTGAACAAATGTGCCAAATCAATTTGCATCATGTGGACTTCCTGTGGTCCTTACAAATCTTGATTACCTATCTTAGTAGATTCCATTGGTACAACCTTGCGAAATTTTAAAGTCTTTAAAGAACTAGCATGTGGACATATGGGTCCTTACCAATCCTTTAAGCTCCCTAATGTGATTTAATCTAAGAAATATTTGAAAAAACTATCCTAGATTGCAAGCATGAGGGCATGTATGGGCCCGTTACTATAATCTTTAAACTCCCCTAGTGATGTAAACTAAGAAAGCAACTTCAAAAAAGATCCTATCTTTGCAACATGTGGGCATGTATGGGCCCTTAAAAATTTTAGGAATTTTTGAAAATAAACTAAGAGGAGCCCTAGGGGGCCTTTGTCCTCTCCTAAAGATTTTAAGGGAGATGAAATGCCCCCTTAATCATGTTTTTGATTCTCAAGATTGCTCTATGGTGCGAGAGAAGAGCATACTCAATGATTAAAGTTTGATTTATGGTCCCAATGCAAGTGTTTATATATGTGATAGTAAAGGATCTCAACTTGACTTTTACAATAAAAAAAAGCCATTCATGTGGCAACTTAAAGAAAAAAGAGGAGAAATATGGTTCCTTTTAACCCCCTAAGTGCCTATGTTTTGACTAACCCTTCACCTGGAGAGGGAATCTAACTGTGGTGCATTTACAATATTGCATAAAAGAAATATTTTGAAGTCTAGGGGCCTTCAAAACATCACAAAAACTCTTACAATGTTGAGATTATGGACATATGTGCGGGTTACAGTTCAGACAAATGCACAGTGGATGCATAATGTACATATTGCGTAGAGAATTGAGGACCTTTGGGCACATTAGGCACGGAATTCATAGAGAACAAAAGTGTTGTGGGCGCACAATGATCTGAATGCACGTATGTGGGCTGAAATACCCGCACACATTCTGATATGTGTCGGGGGGGGGGATTTTAAGTGGAATAAGTCATATATCATTTAATCTCAGTAACAACTGATTCACCTCCCCTCTCAGTTGTCTTAGTAATTTAACCAATTGGTATCAGAGCTAGGTTCCTTTATTTAAAAGGTAGATCTATAAGCTTAAACATGACAAGTTATGGAGGGACTTATCCAATAAGCCTCCTCTATTTGATGGAACATTTTTTTCTTTCTGGAAGGTTAGAATGAGAACATACATAATGGCCTTAGGTGTTGATGTTTGGGATGTAGTAGAGACTGGATACACAAAGCCTGTTGTGCTAGCTTCCAAGGATGATAAGATAGAATTTAGATTTAATGCTAAGGGAATGAATGTTATCTTGAATGGACTTGCTAAATATGAGTTTGTAAAGGTGAATCATCTTGAAACTGCCAAAGCAATGTGGGATAAACTTATTAGCAGTTATGAAGGAAATGAGAAAGTAAAAGATGCCAAACGTCAAACATATAGATTGAAATTTGAAAAACTAAAGATGAATGAAGATGAAACAGTTAGAAAGTATTTTTTAAGAGTTGAAGAGATTGTGAATTCCATGAAGGGTCTTGGTAAGAAGATTGAAGAATCATTTTTAGTTCATAAGATTTTAAGATCTCTGCCTGATTAATTTAATCCAAAAGTCTCTGCAATAGAAGAACTAAGTGATCTTAAAACTCTTTCCATTGATCAACTCCTAGGAACTCTAATTGCATATGAAATGAGAATTAGCAAAGATAATTCCATTACTAGAGAAACATCTTTTAAAGCAGACAAGAATACTGATTTAGAACTAGATGATATTGAAGAAAAATTTGTGAGAAGGTTAAAAAGAGGATCAGACAAATATCAAGGCAAGATGCCCTTCAAATGCTTTAACTGTGGTAAAATAGGTCATTTTTCATCTAAGTGTCCTCACAATAAAAAGGACCAAAAGGACCATAACTCTGATGATGAAAAGAAATACAAATTTAAGAAATATAGTAAAAAGAAAAGTTTGTGTGCAAATAATGATGACTCCTTAGAAGACATAGATAGAGATTCATCCTGTGAAGACAAAGTGAATGATTTTATGCTTATGGATATGGGAGATCTTGATGGTAAAATCACAGGAGGTTCCATGGATGATGAAGAAACTGTGGTGGATATGGAAGGTGAATTAATTAGTGGTTTGGAAGAAATTGACAGACTCAGATGTAAGAAGAGAAAACAAAAATAGTTGTTGATGCAATTTAAAATGAATGGTAAAAAACCCGATGAAGACTTTTCCCTACTAAAAGTGGAGTTAGAAGAGGCAAAGAAAATAGAGGAAATTCTGAAAAAAAGTTATTAGAGAAGAAAGCAAGGTGTGAAGCCTTAGAAGAAGAGACAGTAAAAACCTGAAAAGATATGGAGAAGTTTAAGGCATTGTATTACCAAAATCTATCAAGTATTAAAGCTTCAAAAGGATTAACCTCCATTCTAAATCAGCAAATAAATCCAAATTTGAAAGATGGCTTGGGGTATGAAGAAGGATCAAGTAGTGATCATCTAAGTAATACAGAACCCATCAAGTTTTTTAAATCCTCAATCCTTGACAACAATTACTCTGCATAAACAAAGAAAGAAAATCAGCCACCAAGAAGGAATCAAAGAAAAAGTACCATAACTAAATCTGTAGATTAGAGATATTATCAACATGAAAGAAATCGACCCGCTCAAAGAAGACAGACTTTTTCCAGATACAAAGGATTTTTCTATGGATATTGTTTTTTCTATTCTAACTTTGGTCACAAAGCTATAACTTGTTCTTTAAGATTTAGATATGAGAAATCAAGATACTCAAGGAATAACTATCTACCACAACAAAGATCAAGACAACCAAGCAACAAACAACCACAGACTATAAATCATGAGATGGCTGGGAAAATGACGCAGTTTAAGCATAAAAACAGTTATGAGCATAACAATTGCTATGATTTTCTATTTAGCAAACCAGAATGTTACATATACCATAATTATGGACATAAAGCTGCAGATTGTCGCTTAAGGAATTATAAGCCAGATTTGAATCCCATTGCTGAAAATTTCAAGGTTTGGAAGAAGAAAGAAGACGACAAGTGTGGATTGATGTTATCATCCCAAAGACAAAATAATCCCTGGTATATTGACAGTAGATGTTCCAAACATATGACTGGAGACAAAAGTAAGTTTCTAACTCTAAGTGAAAACAAATAAGGGAATGTAACTTTTGGAAACGATGCACCAGGAAAAATAAAAGGTAAAGGAATGGTAAGTCTAAGTAATGGCAAAGGAAAATCTCAAGATGTGTTATTTGTAGATGGTCTGAAACATAATATTATTAGTGTCAGTCAAGTCTGTGACTGAGGGTGTGAAGTTTTTTTTACTTCTAAAGATTGTAAAATAAAGTCTGTGAATTCAGGACAGTTGGTTGCAAAAGGGATAAGAATAGAAAACAATGTCTATATGTTAAAAGAAGAAAAAGAAGAATACCACTTAAGCAAGTATGATGAAAGTTGGCTATGGCATAGGAGACTTGGACATCTAAATTTTTATCATATAATCAAGCTTAGAAACAATGGGGTAGTAAAATATCTTCCAAAGATATCAAATCCATATGATTCTATTTGTAAACCTTGCCAAATAGGAAATCTTACTCGAACACAATTCAAATCTAAAAACTCTCCTTCAACAGAAAAGCCTCTCGAGTTAGTACATATGGATTTATCTGGACCATCAAAGAAAGAAGGTACATGAAAAGAAAACTATTTTATGTTGATTATTGATGATTATTCTAGACTAACATGGGTTGCCTTTTTGAAGGAAAAATCTAAAGCATTTGAAAAATTCAAAGTGTTTAATGCTCTAACTGTGAATCAAACAGGAAAAATATTGAAGGCAGTAAGGTCTAATAGAGGAGGAGAGTTTAGCTCATGGAACTTCAAATATTTCTGTGATAAACATGGGATCAAAAGAGAGTACACAATTCCAAGGATTCCACAACAAAATGGAGAAGTTTAGAGGCAGAATAGATTAGTACAACAAATGGAAAGATCAATGATGAATGAAAATAATATTGCTTAGACATATTGGGTGGAAGAAATCCATACATCTGTTCATACTCTTAACAAAGCTCATCTCATGCCACACAGTGACAAGAATCCTTATGAACTATGGTTTGGAAGACCTGCTTCAATCAAGCATTTTAAGGTCTTTAGGAGTAAATGTTATATTAAGAATAATGATGAAAATATTGGCAAATATGATGACAGGGATGATGAAGGTATCTTCTTAGGTTATGCTACAAATAGTAAAGGATATAGATGCTACAATAAGAGGCTGCATAAATTAGTTGATTGTATCGACACAAAAGTTGATGAAGAAATTGTTGATACTGAGAGGGGGTGAATCAGTATCAAGTACAATTTAAAAACCTTTTTCAACTTATACTTAAACCATTCAATTATATCCAGTGAGAAATGAACAATAGTATAAGAGTTACACCAATACACCACAATACACCATGCACAATATATGAGAAAT
>ML799596.1:164088-176715 GCA_009831015.1 Picea engelmannii
CTCTGGGCAACAGGCTTACAACGATTTGTAGGGGAAAAACTCTAAACACGGGATCCTCCTGGTTCAGGGCTTCAAGAAACTAAAGGGGACTTGACTGGACCCTCCAATTCCAAGTCACTCACCACTGGGAAAATCACAAGAACTGATTAGAGACAGTGTAAATGCTACAGTGATCCAACCTACATCATCCTATAATAGATACAACTCGACTGGATCCTCCAATTCTGAGTTGCTCTAACACAACGTAAACAAAGACATGAAAGAAATTGTCATTCATAAGGCCATAAATCTCAAAAGTCCATACATAACCAGAGTATCAGTGCTTCATTAAAGCTTTACAACCGGGAGCTCTGCTCAACCATCGAGAGATACCAAAATGGAGAAAATGCCTTCATATACTCAAAACAACAACAACAACAGAATCGAGACATTGCATTAAAAGCTTTGCATCTGCATGGCTTCTGACAGTCAACACCTGCAGTCTCTGAATGATCGTGCAACTTATGGAAGACGCAATCGAACTCCTGACAATTCCATAGGCGAATCGACGTGCCTTTAATTCATTGCCGGGCTTTCCCATTATGGCGGAGGCGATGTCTAACCACCACCAATTACTTCAATAACTGCTTCATTGGGATTGAGGATGGCCCAGCCAACTTGGCACTTCTGCGACGTGGAAGACCCTTCACGTTGCCACGTGGATTAGCTGAACAGGCTAATGGATAGACGGGGAGGACAGCGCGAGGGATGGGGCATATAACGAGAGTGGTGGCATCAATACCATGAGGGTGTGATAAGAGATGATGGGGCGTGAGAGGGACGACAACGGAAGTGACATGGCGGAAGATAATAGGCGGAGGGGGCAGGAGACGAGATATAATGGGATTTCTTTTAGTGGGAGGCTGACGTGGAAAAGAGTGGGACACCTGGCAGGCGGTGAGTGGAAGATGAGAGGGGAAAGGGACCATACAGATTAGAAGAGGGGAGATGGACAGATGCCGGAGGATGAGAGGTGGAGGATAGGTAGCAAGATGACATGACAAGAAAGGGGGGCCCCATGTTGATTAAACACAGAAGGAAAAAGGATACCCAGGTTTCCTGTGCACCGTTGATCTAGGCGCTCGAATCACAGCCGTTGGAGAGATGCACCTTCGATTCCGGACCCCCCCCTCTGCTTAAAGGTAGAAAGGTGGGGGGGGTTCGGAATCACCCTGCGCACCGTTGATCCAGGTGCTTGGATCATGACCGTCGAAAAGGTGCACCCTCGATTCCGGACCCCCCCCGCCCCCTCCGCTTAAAGGTAGAAAAGCCGGGGGGGTTCTGAAATCCTATGTGCGTCATTGATCTGGGCACACGAATCTCTGCGGTCCAAACTTGATTTGTATTTAAACATAGGCGCAATCACGTCCCAAACTTAGGACAAGTTGGTTTTTAACCCATTCTTTGCATTCTAACCCCCTTACAAGAAATATCGCTAACATTTGGCTCCATGGGGGACAGAGTCGTCCCTGTGATGCTCTAAGAACACCTTTGCAGATTCAGTGTGTTTGCACCCAATTCGTCACTTGGTGAGCAAATAAAGGGTGCTTACATGCCCTGTTGGGTCTTGCAGAGCATGACAGCTGTAGAGGAAAGGGTTAGAGAAAATAAAACAAAACTATAAGCAAGAATTAAATAAAAACAAACTAAAACTATGAGCATATGGATAAAGAAATAAAAACACAAAAATACCAATATCACCAATGTTTTTAGGCTGATCAATTGATGAAATCAAATCACAATGAAGAAAGGGGACTGTGAGTCCCTTCTTCCTCCAAAGGAAGGCTCTTGTGTCCTCACAAACTTGCTCTCCTTACAATGAGAAAATGAGAATGATGGTGAAAGAACTCCAAGCACATCCACTCAATGGAGAGGTGAATGGCTCTATGAAATGGTGCCAATGTGTTATTGTCAAAGAATGAGTCCTTAACAATCTTAGTAGCATAACAATACATGAAATTCTTTGAGAAAATGAGGTCTCCTAATGGATTTTTATAGCATAGCATTGGGTGATTATGTAACTCCTTTGAGGTGTGAAAAGGGGCTCTTTAGGGCTTAATTAGGTCTTTGACCAGCCTACCATGCAGATTTAGCTCAGATTTGGGAGTCAAATCAACTTGGGAGCTGATCCATAAGTGGTTGGGAGGCCGACCAATTCCATAAATGCGCCGTTTAGCAAGTGTGCAGGTTTTTGCGCCAACAGTCACGTGTCGTGCGTGCATGCGCACCTTGTACGTTCCTATTCCGTGCATATGGCGCGCACCCATCTTGTGTAAAGCACCCTTCAATTTTTGGTTACTTTGTATAGTTTTTGACCCTTTTGAAATGCCGTGAAATTAATTCAATGCCATGAATGACTTCATTCCTATTTTGACGATGCTGAGTTCTTGTCGCCATGTGCGGACGAAATTTCAGTGATAACATATGCCCTCTGATGGATGAGGTTAGGAGCATACGTATAGCCGAAATCCATCAATGTTTCTTCTACTGAGAATGTTGTTGTAAGAGAGAGCAATAGTGAGACCGGTGAGAGCAATCCTTTGGAAGAGAAAGGGACGAGTGGAACCCGACCTTCCAGAAAGTGCGTAAAATATACAACTGTGTACAAACGAGGCGGGCATGCCCCATGCTCGTGTTTATGTAACTCTGACAAAAGATGATGGAAGTGTTGGTGTAGATAACTGCAGCGCCCTCAGGGGTGGTAATAAAAAAGGCAGAAGACAATTCTGCAGAGGAATATACTCTGAACAATAGGCAATGATCGCGGTAATAAGCAGCGACGATGATGTGGGCATTGATGGCCCGACCAGGTTTAGAGTTCTTCGACAAATGATAAAATCAAATGCAATAGTCGCAAAGTAAGACCCACCATAACATGAGAAAGTGTTGGCGTCGAATGTTATGGGGGCCAACGACAGCAAGGAGCAATGGTGTTTCACCCTGTGCCATCCGAGATCTCTCATTAAATGACAAATGAGGAGCAAGATATTGTTGCCCTTTTGGAGAAAGTGTGTTGCGGTCGACAAAAGGGGAACGTGACTCCCAAAAGCAAAGGGCTTCATAGAATCTACTGAGGTGAGGAAGTGGCAGAGGTACATGGATGAAGTCAAAAAGGGGGAAGACTCAAGACTACCCTTGGTTGGAGGGTGTATGATAGAATGAGTGGTCGCAACCATGTGACAAGGTCGAGTGTCAGGGGGACGCCAAGACCGAGGGTAAGTTGTGCCAGAGGCAGGACAAGGTGAACAAATTCAGAGGGTAAAATTAAGTGACCGGGGTAGTACTCTGAAGATATGGATGATGCCGGCAAGAGTAGATGAGAAGCAATGCTCCAACCAAGGGTGACATGGGTTGCGTATGGCCAAAAAAGAAAGTCGCCAATGGGGACGACAAAAGGAAATGACTAAAAAAAAAGGTGTTTGTACAATAAATAATGAATAATTTTTTTGGGAAAAAATGTACAAATACAGAAACGGGTGCCCCTGCGTAAAATGCATGCCCCAGGGAGGGCAGAATTTTCTTTGGAAAACAGATGAAGGGTGGGGGGCCCATTGGTGAGTTTTTGTATGAGGTAGGTGAAATGAAGGTAGGTTCGCAGATAAGCAAACCGATGGTGGATGAAATGGAGGGTTTAGGATCCTGCGGAGGTGCAGGTAAAAAGAATAGAATCATAAAGAGATGATCTGGGAGTCCATGTGGGAAAGCTAGCAAGATGAAGAGAAGAAATATGTGGCTAATTCATGACATGATGAAAGACTATCGGGACTCCCATCCCTAAAGGGGAATGAAGAACATCATGAGTGTCAAAAAGTGCCACAAGGTGCTATGAATGGGACAACTCATGTGGGTGAGAATGCTACCGGGGTACAGTACCGAAGATGCAAAATGGAGGTATGGGTACTGCAGAGATGGGAAAGAGGGTCCTAAAGGCCAATATCAGCGGGTGTGACTGGAAATGTAAATGCAATACAGCGGGAGAGACTACATGCCAGTGTTGAATATATATACCTAAAGGGATGATGTTGATGACCGATGAGCAAGTACCTGCGCACAGAACAACCAAATACCCAAAGTGAATTATATCTGAAGAGAATCAAAGATATGAGCATTTTTTTGACAAATGTGACTATGTGCATGCGTACCTAAACATGTTATGGAAAAAGGGGTGCCCCGGGGGCCTAGGACGAAAAGTGACCCAAGGAAAGTCGTGATGTAGGCGGCGGGATGCTGATCTCGTGGTTGAAGACGGTTTCAAAAATGGACACCTTGGGCTCCCGGAATGTTGAGTGGAAGTTTGGCAAAAGGCCTATATATAGCTGTAGGGCCCACATTGCCACCTCATTTGTACCTGCTGCTACAGTGATTGGATGAGAAGATTACAGAGGAGATTGGGAGTTTCAGGGAGCACAAGGTATCCTATCGACGGTGTGTGAGTATAAAGTTAGTGGTCTGATCATCCTGCATAGAGATAGGTTTCCAATTTTTGGGTAGGGTAGGTACGGGGGGCGTACAGGGGTTTTAAGGGGATTTTTCATAGGATCTGGGCCTGCATGTGCGGGCGATTCAGTGGAAGGCGCGCATTCATGCGTGCCTGTCCACAGAATAGACGTGCATGGGTGCACGTGAGTGGGAATTTAAGGCGCACCCTAGAGGCGCGCCTGTGAGGTGGACAGTCGCGCACTAGTGCGCGCCTGTGAGGTGGACAGTCGCGCTCTTGAGCGCGGCTATAAGTTTGGACAGACGCGCTCAAGAGCGCGCCTGTGTAATGAACAGGCATGCTTGCGAGCATGCCTGTGGAATGAACAGGCGCGCATATGTGTGCGCCTGTGTAGTGAACAGGTGCGCATATGTGCGCGCCTGTGGGTAAAAAAAATGCGCCTGTGAGGCAAGTTTTTAAGGGTAAAAACTGAGTTTTTTTGATGCATTGGATGGTTACATAAGCTGATATAGGACTCTATGTTGTGTGCAGGTGGCTAGCAGTGACTATGGATGTTCGGTGGCACGAGCGAGACTGGTCGCAGTTGCGAGATGCTGTGGCCAATGCAGGGCCTGCGGTGTGAGCGGATTTAGCAACCTATGGGTTGCTAAAGTTCTTTGAGTGCCCGTTGATACGGGCACAGGAGTATTTACTACAGTTCCTGCTCCAGATGTGGAGTCCAAAGATGCACTGCTTCCTCGTGCGAGGAGAGTAGATCCCCTTCACTGCGGTTGAGGATGTATATTTTTTGACTGGGCTCCCCTTCCGGGGAACGCCGCTGCCGACAGAGCCTGTGCTGCCGAGGGACACACCCCTGCGGGAGATTGTTGAGCGATATTTCTCAGGTGAGAACTACATGTCTGGGACTGTAGTGAGTGTGAGTGGTCTAGATTCCCTGACGCATCATTGCATAGTGGTGATGATTGTTCGCGTGTATGGGTCACTTGCGACCCAACGGATTAGTGGTGGCCAGCTAATGGTGTTGGAGAGGGTGGTGGTGGGATGTGAGCGGTTTGCATGGGGGTTGACTCTACATGTGCGGATGATTGCGTAGTTGGACCAATGTCAATCCACAGGTACCGGAGAGTTCGCGTTCGGCTCGATCCTGGTAGCCTGGTTTTTGGAGAGGGTGTCGATGCTGCGCCCGAGGGTTCTATTAGAGGCACTCGGGGCATGAGAGCCGCGCTTGAGGTGGTGGTCAACGGTTTTGGTTCGCCACGGTGGTGGTGAAGATGGGCATTATTTTACAGTACAGGCAGCACAGATATGGTGGCAGATGCCGCAAGTGATACTTCGGTACCCCTATGCTGGGGTTGACTTCCGGGGGGACCCGGACATGGTGTTGCCTCCTGGGGAGGTTTTCAACCATCAAGGTATGTTGTGGATTTGTATGTTTTGATTTATGTTAGCTTTTGATATACCATTTCATATGTGATATAGATGTTGATACGATCGTTTGTTTGTTGTTTTGTGCATGTGCAGATGTGGAACCTCGCGGGCGTGAGGTGGAGTGGCAGAGAGCGTCGGTTCAGTGAGAGCCGGAAAGACTGCCACATGGAGAGAGACGTCGTCGAGATGAGGCCACGGGACGACCAGCAGAGCCCGAGAGGGCAGCGAGGAGGCATCGATTTGATGATCCCGGTGTAGGGCCATCAGACGCTCCTCCGGCGGCAACCGGAGTAGATGTTGATGATATACGCCGTCGTCTTGAGACGGTGTTACAGGATGTGCCTGAGGGCATGTGGATCTGCATCCAAGACGAGGGGTTCCTGGAGCAGTGCATAGGGTTACCACCACCATGGCGGGGTATAGTGCGATGAGCAGCTGTGCTTGCCGCGATGACTAGTGGACGCCTGCCGTCGGGGCAGGAGGGTCCTATAGGTGTTCCACCACCACCGCCTGGGGCAGGTGGGGGTGGGCCACCACCTCCTCCTAAGGGAGGAGCAGCTGGGGGTGCGATAGAGGCACCCTGATGGATGTATATTGTATACCTGGTTGATTGTAGATAGGCTGGTGAGCCGATTTTGTACCGAGGTGTGGAACTGGCCTGCGGGCATATGTATTTTTTGTATGTAAACATTCGGATGGCCGGAGAGGCCTTGATATATATATATATATATATATATATATATNTATGCCAATCTAACACCATGTTAGCTATTTCATCTGTTGTTTGATTCAATTGTCTTGGAATATGTGTAAATGTAATGAAATCAAAATGTCGAGATAATAATCTAACCTGCAGGTATTTGCGAAAGAGGCACGGATCGCGTACATGGTAAACATTGTTGAGATGGAGAACGACTAGTTGAGAGTCGAGGAAGATGCTAAGGTGGCGAATATGGTGACACTGGGCATCGGCCAGGAGGCCAACCACTGCAGTGTATTCATCTTGGCTGTTGGTTGCTGGTCCTAAACAGATGCCATTTGAATGTAGCATTTCATGTGAGGGGGTGTATAGAGCCCAAGCCGCCGAAGCGAGATTTTGCATCCAACGGCTGGCACCGTCGGCATAACCTATGTGGTAGGTTGGTGAAGGAAGCATCTGCCAATAGCACAAAGGATAGTTTAGACGAGAGGGGTGAGAGAAAAAAGATTAAAAACAGTAGAAAAAAAGAAATAACCTAAAGTAGTATGACTACTTTTAAGCATAAAATTTCTTGAGGTACAACCCATTGATGGGTTCCTTAAGTGAGAGGCATTCGGGGGAGGCCAGGATGTATGCGCCTTTGGTGAGGCAATGTTGGATGATGTAAGGGTCATGCCAAAGTGATTCGAATTTGCCGTGGCCAAAGGTATCGTGAGCGATATCATAGGCCAAGACAAGGTCGCCTTCGTGGAATGAACGAAGGTTGACATGGCGATCAAAGGTAGCTTTGGATCATTTTTTAGCTGCCTCGTTGTTCTGTAATGAAGATCGATGATCTTCATCCAGCGACTCCAAGTTCAGCAAGCACTGCTCCATTGGAGCAGTGTCAGGTAATAGCTCAATTGCGGTGCAAAGGGTGGGAATTTCGCACTCGATGGGAAGAGTTACCTCGACCCCATGGACTAAATGAAATGGCGTAAAACTTGTAGCGGTCTTTACTGTTGTTCGATAAGCCCATAGCGTGGAAAATAACATATGATGCCAATTGGTTTTATGTTTATTAACCGTGCATTGTAACATGGTCTTGAGGACTTTGTTTACTGCCTCGACCTGTCCATTTGACTGAGGGTAATATGGTGAGGCGAACTCGTGAGAGAAGCCTAACTGAGAAGAGAGTTTGACAAAGATCTCATTCTCAAAGTGTTTCCCATGGTCGGAAACGAGTTGGAGTGGTACGCCAAAACAGGATATGACGTGGTTAAAGAAGAAGCACGTTGCAGTGTCAGCGGTGTTGTTGAAAGTGGGCATTGCTTCGGCCCATTTGGTGAAGTAATCAATGGCGACAACAATGTATTTGTGACCATTTTTGGAGGGGGGATTACAAGTCATAAAGTCGATGCCCCATTTACAAAAGGGGCCAGCCGTAATGATGGGGTGAAGAAGAGCGGGGGGAGCCCGGGCTTTGTTGGCATAGAGCTGACATTGCTCACATCGTTTCACGGCGTGAATGCAATCGTGAAACAGGGTAGGCCAAAAGTAACCGGCTCGGGTAATCTTCTGAGCCGTGGATATACCCGAAAGGTGGCCCCCACAAGCGCCACTATGGAAATTGTTTAAGACTCTATCGGCTTTGTCAATAGTCAGGAAACGACGAAGAATGGTGTCGATGCCCCGCCAATATAGGATGTCTCCGATAAGGAGGTAGCGGGGGGCCTGATGGAGAATACGCTGATGATCATCTCGTGATAGATGGTTACTGAACTTTTGAGTTCGTAGGTAGATGAGGAGGTCGCCATACCATGGATCATCTGAGGCGATGTAAAAGAGATGTTCGTCAGGAAAGTCGGTGTTGACGGGGGGACTGGTGATGTCAGAGGGAAGGGCCGTGACAAGTTCTGCGAGAACAAGGGCCTTCTTACTCTTAGGTGTTGAGAACTCAAGGTCGTACTCTTGAAGGATAACGATCCATCGAGCGAATTTGTCGTTAACTTGGCGACGGCTGAGCAAGTACTGCATAGGGTTGGAATCTGCGACGACCTTTGTGGTGCGAAGCAGAATGTAATGGCACAGTTTTTGAACTGCAAGGACAACTGGAAGAGCAAGTTTCTCTTCGTGTTTATACTTCAAGGGTGGTCCCGAGAGGTTCTTACTAATGTAGTAAATGACATGTTCATGATTGTCATCTCCAAGCTGGATGAGGACGCCGGCTACTGATACAGCTGATGCTGATACGTAGAGGATGTAGTCGCAATTGTAGTCAGGTGCACTAATCAAAGGTGCATTGGAAAGCGCTGCTTTCAAATCGTCAAAGGATTGTTGGGCATAGTCGTCCCAGTGAAAGGGGATGTCGTGACGTAGTAAGAGAAGGAAACCATGTGCATGGATGGCGTAATATGGGACAAAGCGCCGAAGAAAGTTAGCTTTTCCCTGAAGACTCTCAAGTTGCCATAAATTCCGAGGAGGTGGAATTTTAGTGATAGCTTTGACTTTGAGGGGGTCCACGGTAATACCTCTTTGGGAAATGATAAAACCGAGGAGGCACCCTGCGGTGACGCAGAACACACACTTGAGAGGATTCAAGCGGATGTTGTACTGACAACACCGTTGAAAGATGATTCGTAAATCATTGAGATGGTGGGTGCGTTTCTTGGAGCGAGTTGTGAGGTCGTCCAAGTAGGCAAGGATGATTTCAGGCAGATCGTGAAATATGTATGTCATGGCTCACTGGAAGGTTGCACCGACATTTTTTAAGCCAAAAGGCATGACACGGTATGCAAACGTACCCCATGGGGTAATGAATGTTGTTTTACACTGATCGACTGGGTGGATTTGGATTTGGTTATAGCTAGAGAATCCATCCATGAAGGAGAGAGCCTCGTGGCTGGCGCAGTCGTCGATAATTTGATCGATGAAAGGCATTGGAAAGTTGTCTTTTGGACATGTGTTGTTGAGATCGTGAAATTCCGTGCAAACATGGATCATGCCCTATTTTTTGTCGACGGGTACAGGGTTGGAAACCCATGAAGTGTAAGTGATGGGGTAGATAAACCCGGCCGTACGTAATTTGTCGATTTCGGCTTTGATAGCCGCGGCCTTGGATGGGTGTAGCGGTCGTTGTTTCTGGCGAAATAGTGTGATGTCAGGCCAGGTGTTGATGCGATGCTCGACAGTAGATGGGTCAAGGCCAGGCATCTCTGTGTATGACCAGGCGAAAATATCCCTATATTCCTGGAAGAGGGTTTTGTATGCGGTGATTTCCTGAGGAGTGTAAGCCACTCCAATGATGATTTCTTCGACGACACCATTTTTAATGGAAATGTCGATTTTGATGGTGGGGGAAATGTTGGCCATATTTCCTTCTTCAAACACGTCAGGGGCAGGAATGGGGTTGTTGAACCAATCGATAGGCCCGGATGGGATAAAATATTTAGTTTCGACTGCGTACACGGGGTTTTGATTAGGAGGCATGAGGACTTCCTGTGGAAGGAAGAGTGCACGATGATGTAGTGCGTCCCAGGGAGAGTCTGGGTTCTGTAGCTCTTCCAGTATTTCCTCGTCATTTTGGAAATGACGGGAATATAAGGGGTCGTGAGGAGTGATCGTAGTGCTAGCGTGATTGCCCCCTGCTGGAGAAGCAATGGGAGTGGTGTGAGCAGATGGTGAGGGTTCACTTGACATGAACCATATATTGAAGTACTGAGGAGTACCTGTGGTGGTAGGATGGAGAGTCTCCATAGGGGAATGAGCAAGAGAGTTGGGGGGATTGTGGGGTAAATCCTCAGAGATGTCATTAAAGAACCATGGAGGCGTTGGAAGTGCCTTGGGTTCGGGAGAAATGACATGAAGACTTGCTACTGACAAGGGAAGGTCGTTGGTTGTCTCTGCGGGTTGACGAAGTAGGGCCAATTGACGTTGCCTATATGCAAGGATCATCGGACACTGGTATGTAAAGTGAGTCAATGAATCGCAGAGAGAGCAAGGAAATCTCATACGTTCATTGACGGAAGTGGTGACATAACGAATGTCCGTGATATTTGTTGAAGAGGGCGTAGCAGGGTGTGGGTTTTTCTGGAAGTTCTGGCGTACGGCCACTAATGTCTACTGAAAGCGTGGTAGTGCTGGGCAATGATGGGTGTAATGGCGATACTCGGAATAGATAGCACACGCAAATTTAGTCCTCAATCCTTTACTTCTAGAAGGCATGGTGGTAGTAGTGGGACTAGCAGTAGTGACGGGTGTTGTGGGAGTTGGATTGGGAGGAATTAAATTTCGTAATTCAGGTAGGGATGGGAAATTGTTGGTTTGGTGACCCTCTTTCTCACATAATGCACAAGGTGGTGGGATGCGTGGAGGAAGTGGATTGGTGGGCTCTTTCTTCTTCCGCCTACCCCCAGCTATAACAGGGGGGGTAGGGAGTATGGGTGTAGTGAGTGGGGGGGAGGGTGGGGGTAAGTATAGGAACTATCATGGGAAGTCATTCCTGTGGTCGAGGGACCATCTCTGGTGGGTGTAAATACCAAACTAGGATTGCTAACACCATATTAGGAAGTGTGAGTGTTGCGGCTACCTAAAAGGCTTCAATACCTGGTGGAGGGTAAAAGAAGGGAATCTGGGTGAGGGGTTGGGGGAATCTTTCCCAGGAGGGATTATTCATTTGAGGGGATGTGGTCTCGTGGACTGTTGAGGGCGACAAGTGCACAGGAGGCTCCAGCTGGAGTGGTTCTGCGACTGTTGAGACGTTAGGAATGATTGCAGCCTCCTGGGCAGTAAGAGAATCCTCCGTGTGATTTCCGTTAGATGAGACGACGCATACTTGATTAGGGGGAAGGAGTGGTGGTGCTCCATGATACATCCCTAATAAGGATGGATCTTTCAAAATCCCAAGACCCATCTCGATGAGTGGATATGCGTCTTTGTTGGTGTGGATGAGAGGAAGAATGTTATCGAGGTTGGCAGATGGGTTCGGCTCATAATGTGAGACTTGGTCGATGGTCACAATCTTTCTGTTGTGGGGGAACATGATTGTGTGAAAGATGGATGAGGCCACTGACTTCATAGCATACATGTATCTACATCTGAACAAGATATTGTAATCGAGCGGTGTTAGAATTAATGATTAATTTAGGGGTTGGTTGAAGATTTATAGGAGGTTGTTGAGATATACTCTCAACCTCTCCCTCCATGAGTGGAATCAGTTGGATCTGAATCCAACTATATATATATATGTACTGTGTTGTATTTAATAGTAATACAATTTATGTTTGTGTGTTATTCCTATTTTATGGCTGCTCTCTTAAATTCTGTCATGGTATCAGAGCCTGGCTGGGCTTAATCCCTGACGGGAATGCCCAGGAAGATGTGATAACTATTGAAGCTGATTCACTGTACATAGGTGTGTGTGAAGATTTCTCGTGTGAAATTTAAGTTTCTGTGTGAGTGGTTTTGTTTTTGTTGAGTTGTTGTGCACAAAGCCGTTGTAGTTGAAAGGAGAACGCGACTGTCCAAAAGGGAGAAGCCCGTCCGAGACGCTGAACTGGTTTGCGGCTGCTGCAAGAGGGAGGATGCCTGTTGGAGAGTCTTTCTATGTTATGAATGCGTAGAAAGATTCGCTGTACTAAATCGTGGAGAATATCACTGCCAGAAATCGATGAGAGGAGGGTCTCTGGAGTTCAAATCAAATGCAAATTTCTGGAAAAGTGGACCCGTCACATCAATCAAAGAAAGCCTCAAATCTRTGCAABGATCAGAAGATCTGTCATGTTTTCCATTCAGCTGATCGCTGAACATAATCGGAAAATTATAGGGGATCGCTGTATGTTGATTGAATGCTGAGACGCCAACAAATTTCGTGACAGATCTGATTTCCGGACTCAGTTTTTCCCAGAAGGGCCGCCTGCAATAGAAGATTAACGACCTCTGTGTACAATTCGTTTATTTTCTCTTGTGTTTACAGTCAAAGAATCTAGGTCGAGTTTGTCACCATAAATGTGACTCATGGAAATGGGGTTTTTAATTGAAATTT
>ML799596.1:201164-228413 GCA_009831015.1 Picea engelmannii
TGTTGGCGTAGCTAGTGTTCATTGCTAGTGGGCATGTGAAGAAAGGAGCTTACAAGTTGCAAGGCTCCATTTCGTGATCGAGAGTTGGGAGAGTCAGAGTGAATCGCAACAAAATTCACGAAATGCAAAACTGCAAAGTGCCTTTTGATTAGGCATGTGGTCACAACCAGTGGGCATATGGGATAAACACGAGACCCTATGAATTTAATCCAATGGTGCTGGTTATTTGCGAATCTGATTGAAGGGATATTATTTATCTTCATGATTAATTTCTCAGTTATGATTCAGTTAGATAAACAAAATCATGGTTCTTGGACGGTTGGCGATTCAGTTGCGGAGGCATTTTTTCCCTAGGATATTCAAGGTGTAACTAAAAAGGTTGGAGTGCATAAAAGAGATATGCAGTGATTGTGTGATGTTGGCAGTTCACACTAAAAAATGAGGTAAATTGGGAGAAAGGAAAATCATAGAATGCACAGTGTGAGATCAAACTCGGAAATGATTAACAGGAGATGAACAGAGAAGAATAATAATGATGCAGAGAAGAATTGCAGAACCGAGAAGAAGTGGTAAGAATTGATATATCTGTACTGGTGGTTATTCAATCATTTATTTATAATCAGGGAGGTAGGGTGGTGCTAGGGAGGACTGTGGTCATATGATATTCAAGTTGGTGCTTGATATTGGAAGTTGTATCTTCCATCTAATTGTGGCTAGAAAAAAGGGTGGTAGGGTGGTGCTAGGGAAAACATAGATTTTTCTGTATGCAAGTTGGTGCTTGTATAAGTCCAGTTGGTGCTGGAACAATTGGGGAGTTGATTCTTCCTTCTAGTGGGTGCTAGAGAAGTAAGAGGGTTGGTTCTCTCAGCAAGTTGGAGCTTTTAAAATAGAGGTAGTAGCCTCACTTTGAGTTGGTGCTCAAAGATAGATGATGTACAGAACTTAAAAGATTTCCTATCATTCAAAGAAGAAGAGGTTTTCTCCCTTTATGGGTTTCCTCGTGAAAATCTATCTTTGTGTATATCTTATGTGTGACTGATGTTCTTTATTTATATTTGTTAGCGTCGAAAGTCACTCCTGGATTGCTTGCAGGAGCAGAGCCTGACACCCATCAGTTTAATGTCATGGTTTGTTTGTAAAGGGGTGATCAAATGAAGATAAAGACTCAAGGAAATATTACTCTAACTCAGGGACTGGATCTGGTACGTAAAGAACAAAGGAGGTCTGGAATCCTAACTTCATCCAGTGGGTTGATTAAAATATGAGCAGTTGGAAGACTTAGTAAGAAAGGTGAACAAACAGCTATGGGCAACAGGCTTACAGCGGTTTGTAGGGGAAAAACTTTAAACACAGGATCCTCCTGGTTCAGGGCTTCAAGAAACTGAAGGGGACTTGACTGGACCCTCCAATTCCAAGTCACTCAGCGCTGGGAAAATCACAAGAACTGATTAGAGACGGTGTAACTGCTATAGTGATCCAACCTACATCATCCTATAACAGCTACAACTCGACTGGATCCTCCAATTCCGAGTTTCTCTAACACAGCGTAAACAAAGACATGAAAGAAACTGGCATTCATAAGGCCAGAAATCTCAAAAGTCCATACATAACCAGAGTATCAGTGCTTCATTAAAGCATTACAACTAGGAGCTCTGCTCAACCATCGATAGATACCAAAATGGTGAAAACGCCTTAATATACTCAAAACAACAACAACAACAGAATCGAGACGTTGCATTAAAAGCTTTGCGTCTGCATGGCTTCTGACAGTCAACACCTATAGTCTCTGAATGATCGTGCAACTTATGGAAAACGCAATCGAACTCCTGACAGTTCCATAGGCGAATCGACGTGCCTTTAATTCATTGTCGGGCTTTCCCATTATGGTGGAGGCGATGTCTAACCACCACCAACTACTTCAATAACTACTTCATTGGGATTGAGGATGGCCCAGCCAACTTGGCACTTCTGCGACATGGAAGACCCTTCGCGCTGCCACCTGTATTAGCTGAACGGCCTGATGGATAGACAGGGAGGCCAGCGCGAGGGATGGGGCGCATAATGAGAGTGGTTGCGTCAAGACCATGAGGGTGTGATAAGAGATGATGGGGCGTGAGAGGGACGACAACGGAAGTGACATGGCGGAAGATAATATGTGGAGGGGGAAGGAGACGAGATATCATGGGCTTTCTTTTAGCGGGAGGCTAACGTGGAATAGAGTGGGACACCTGGCAGGCGGTGAGTGGAATATGAGAGGGGAAAGGGACCATACGGACCAGAAGAGGGGAGACGGACAGATGCCGGAGGATGAGAGGTGGAGGACAGGTAGCAAGATGACACGGCAAGAAAGGGGGGCCCCACATTGATTAAACGCAGAAGGACAGAGGATGCCTAGGTTGCCTGTGCGCCATTGATCCAGGCACTCGAATCGCAGCCATTGGAGAGATGCACGTCCGATTCCAGAACCCCCCCCCCCTCTGCTTAAAGGTAGAAAGGCGGGGGGGGTCCGGAATCACCCTGCACGCCATTGATCTGGGCGCTTCAATCATGACCATCGAAAAGGTGCGCCCTCGATTCCAGACCCCCCCCCCGCCTCCGCTTAAAGGTAGAAAAGTTGGGGGGGGGTCTGGAATCCTATGTGCGTCGTTGATCCGGGCACGCGAATCTCTGCCGTCCAAACTTGATTTGTATTTAAACACGGCGCAATCGCGTCCCGAACTTAGGACAAGTGGGTTTTTAACCCACTCTTTGCATTCTAACCCCCTTACAAGAAATATCGCTAACAATATTGTTCATATCTTGTATAATATTGATGGTCACTTGGAAGAGATTAAAAATTATTTTGAATAAGTCATATATCGTTTAAGCTCACTAACAACTGATTCACCCTCCCCACTCAATTGTCCTAGTAATTTCAACAATTGGTATCAGAGCTAGGTTCCTTTATTTAAAATGTAGATCTATAAGCTTAAACATGAAAAGTCATGAAGGGACTTCAGCCAATAAGCCTCCTCTGTTTGATGGAACAAATTTTTCTTTATGGAAGGTTAGAATGAGAAAATACATAATGGACTTAGGTGTTGATGTTTGGGATGTGGTAGAGATTGGATACACAAAGACTATTGTGCTAGCTTCCAATGATGATAAGATAGAATTTAGCTTTAATGATAAGGGAATGAATGTTATCTTGAATGGACTTGCTGAAGTTGAGTTTGTAAAGGTGATACATCTTGAAACTGCCAAAGAAATGTGGGATAAGCTTATTAGTAGTTATGAAGGAAATGAGAAAGTAAAAGATGCCAAACTTCAAACATATAGATTGAAATTTTAACAACTAAAGATGAATGAAGATGAAACAATTAACAAGTGTTTTTTAAGAGTTGAAGAGATTGTGAATGCCATGAAAGGTCTTGGTGAGAAGATTGAAGAAAAAAAATTAGTTCAGAAGATTTTAAGATCTTTGCTTAATAAATTTAATCCAAAAGTCTCTGCAATAGAAGAACTAAGTGATCATAAAAATCTGTCCATTGATCAACTCCTAAGAACTCTAATTGCATATGAAATGAGAATTAGCAAAGATAAATCCATTACTGGAGAAGCATCTTTTAAAGAAGACAAGAATACTGATTCAGAACTACATGATATTGAAGCAAAATTTGTGAGAAGGTTAAAAACAGGATCAAGAAAATATCAAGGAAATATGCACTTCAAATACTTTAACTGTGGTAAAATAGGTCATTTTTCATCTAAGTGTCCTCACAAGAAAAAGGACCAAAAGGACTAGAACTCTGATGATGAAAAGAAATACAAATTTAAGAAATATAGTAAAAAGAAAAGTTTGTGTGCAAATAATGATGACTCCTCATAAGACATAGATAGTGATTCATCCTGTGAAGACAAACTGAATGATTTTATGCTTATGTCTATGGGAGATATTGATGATAAACTCACAGGAGGTGACATGGATGATGAAAAAGATGTGGTGGATATGGAAGATGAATTAATCAGTGCTTTGGAAGAAATTGACAGACTCAGATGTAAGAAGAGAAAACAAAAACAGTTGTTGATGCAGTTTAAAATGAATGGTAAAAAACCTGATGAAGACTTTGCCCTACTAAAAGTGGAGTTAGAAGAGGCAAAGAAAATGGAGGAAATTCTGAAACAACAGTTATCGGAGAAGAAAGTGAGGTGTGAAGCCTTAGAAGAATATATAGTAAAAACCAAAAAAGAGATGGAGAAGTTTAAGGCATTGTATCACCAAAATCTGTCAAGAATTAAATCTTTAGAAGGATTAACCTCCATTCTAAATCAGAAAAGAAATCCAAAGTTGAAAGATGGCTTGGGGTATGAAGAACGATCAATTAGTGATCATACAAGTAATACAAAACCCATCAAGTTTTTCAAATCCTCAATCATTGACAACAGTCACTCTGCAGAAACAAAGAAATAAAATCAGCCACCAAGAAGGAATGAAAGAAAAAGTACCAGAACCGAATCTGTAGATCAGAGAAATTATCAACATGAAATAAATCAACCTGCTCAAAGAAGACAAACTTTTTCTAGATACAAAGGATTTTTCTATGTATATTGTTTTTTTTGTTCTAACTTTGGTCACAAAGATATAACTTCTTTAATATTTAAATATGAGAAATCAAGATACTCAAAGAATAACTATCTTCCACAACAAAGATCGAGACAGCCAAGCAACAAACAACCACAGACTATAAATCATGTGATGGCTAGGAAAAGGACCCAGATTAAGCATAACAACATTTATGAGCATAACAATCGCTATGATCTTCTATTCAGTGAACTAGAATGTTACATATGCCATAATTATGGACATAAAGTTGCAGATTGTCACTTAAGGAATTATAAGCCAGATTTGAATCCCACTGCTGAAAATTTCAAGCTTTGGAAGAAGAAGGAAGATGACAAGTGTGGACTAGTGTTATAAGCCCAAAGACAAAATAATCCCTAGTATATTGATAATGGATGTTCCAAACATATGACTGGAGACAAAAGTAAGTTTCTAACTCTAAGTGAAAACAAATCAGGGAATGTAACTTTTGAAAATGATACACCAGGAAAAATTAAAGGTAAAGGAATGGTAGGTCTACGTAATGGAAAAAGAAAATATCAATACGTGTTATTTGAAGATGGTCTGAAACATAATCTTCTTAGTGTCAGTCAAGTTTGTGACCGAGGGTGTGAAGTTTTTTTTACTTCTAAAGATTGTAAAATAAAGTCTGTGAATTCAAGAAAGTTGGTTGCAAAAGGGATAAGAATAGAAAACAATGTCCATGTGTTAAAAGAAGAAAAAGAAGAATGCCACTTAAGAAAGTATGATGAAAGTTGGCTATGGCATAGGAGACTTGGACATATAAATTTTGATCATATAATCAATCTTAGAAACAATGGGGCAGTAAAAAATCTTCCAAATATATCAAAGCCATATGATTCTGTTTGTAAACCTTGCCAAATAGGAAAACTTACTTGGACACAGTTCAAATCTAAAAACTCTCCTTCAACAGAAAAACCTCTCTAGTTAGTACATATGGATTTATGTGGACCATCAAGGAAAGAAGGTATAGGAAAAGAAAACTATTTTATGTTGATTATTGATGATTATTCTAGACTAACATGGGTTGCCTTTTTGAAGGAAAAATTTGAATCATTTGAAAAATTCAAAGTGTTTAATGCTCTAGTTGAGAATCAAACATGAAAAAGATTGAAGGTAGTAAGGTATGATAGAGGAGGAGAGTTTAGATCATGGAAATTAAAATATTTTTGTGATAAACATGGGATCAAAAGAGAGTACACAATTCCAAGGACTCCACAAAAAAATGGAGTAGTTGAGAGGCAGAATATATCAGTACAGCAAATGGCAAGATCAATGATGAATGAAAAGAATATTTCTCAGACATATTGGGTGGAAGCAATTCATACAGATGTTCATATTCTTAACAAATATCATCTTAGGCCACACAATGGCAAGACTCCTTATGAACTATGGTTTGGAAGACCTGCTTCAATAAAGCATTTTAAAGTCTTTGGGAGTAAATTTTATATTAAGAATAAGAATGAAAATATTGGCAAATATTGTTGGACACACCTACCACACTTAATGGGGGGGTGAATGAGTTTGGGGCTCTTTTTCCCAAAACTTCCCTCTTGCACAAAAACTCATCAATTAGCATTCAACATTTATTCAATACCCATTGTTGTCATTTATAACCAGTTATATGTGAGCACATATCAACAATATATCATCAACAAGTCATCACCACAATGAACACAAAGAACACAAGATGTATGTACAATTTTCTTTTTATTACGGACTACAATCCTTGGGGTTTATTAGCAACAACTGAATAGAGTACAAATCTACAAGAGCACCAGCTCTATATGCAAGACTCAACTTACATTATCAACACCAATGAGATGAGGCAACAATCCTCAACAGATATCAATCTGTCAACAAGTACGCGACCTGTCATTAGTGCAACCCGTGTGTGCACACGCCCTGGCTCACTACAACCCATGTGTGAATGCGACCAATGTATCATGCAACAAGCATATGCTTCTGAGCAACTAGGGTTTTTCTTTTCTTCACATGCTCAGATCCTCTGCAACCTGCAATCACTTTCTCTTCTGTCTTCCACTATCCAAACTGACCCACAGCCAATCAAAAAACATCAAATCTCTCCAATAGCTTGCTCAAGCTCCACAACAAATCAATATGAATGCTATCTCAATCATGTATAAATAACTAGTATACCATAACAATCATGTCACTACTGAATCACAAGAGTGTTTCTCACTCTATCAACCAAATCAACCAAACTGAACCACATCATAGAAGCCATACCAAGAATTCCCTAAGAATTCACAACACATCAAACAATAGTATCCATCCAGAAAATAATGTAACCATACCAGTGTCTCAGTGATAGATCTGAGGCCATAGAATGCATATCTGGAACTTGCCTCATCATCCAAGAGCTTGGCACTAGCTCAAACAAAAATATCCATGATTTTATCCACTCCACGCTCCCTGTACACAGTCAAACCACATGTACACTCACCCTATACACAGATAGCCTGTGTGTACATGCACTCTATACATAGACAACCTGTGTGGACATAAGAAAATAGGGTTTTCTGTGAATTCGAGACTTTTTTTCGTCAAGATCTCTAACATTTGCCGAAACTTTGATGCGTCCATGAGATCCTCCTCTCGCTCTCTTCCTCGGAATAGATCTTCAATCATGCTCAAGAGATCCACACCAATAGGATGATTTTGCAAGAAGCTCTCCATCAATACTCCACAAGATATTCACAAGAAGCTCTCCATTGATCCACAAAAAGGATTCTCACCAAATGTCCATTTTACAAGAGATCCTAGCTTCTTACTTATACTTTCATATTCTAGGTCACTTAACCCATTTTTAAGTTACTTGACCCATTTCTAGGTCACTTAACCTATTTTCCTTATTTTAGGGTTAACAACTTTCCATGAATAGAAAGTTCTCCAATACTTTATCATTTAAATATTCCTTCTTGATTTTGTCACTTCATTTTATCATTTAAATAATCTTTCTTGATTTTGTCACTTTAACTTATCATTTAAGTAATGATTTCTTCTTTACAAGCACTTTGACTTCTTTGACCTTTTGGGGCTTCAAGCCATCATATGGGAGTCCTTCAACTTCGTAGAGCCATAACTCTCAAACTGTGAGGAGTTATGTGACATTCCACATACCACCAGAAATGGCATGTCAAGCACTATCCATATAGGATAGTTTCACCAACAACTTCATTGATCTTCATCTCATTAATCCACATGCAAGCATGGGTCCTCCAACCATTCTTCTAGGATAACTCAATCTGTAAAGTGTCTTCCCATGAGGGATTTCACCATAAGGGGACCACTTTGGAGTTCATCCATTTGTGCACCTTACGTACCATGATAATACAATAATGATTCATCTTTGCATCAATTCACCACTGCATCATATATATCAACTATGCATCATGTATCAATGACAACTCATTTATCCATCTTCATCAATGCATCATATCAATGATCCATCTTTATCAATTGGTTTCCACTTGGACATCTATCATTCTCATCAAGGCATATTCATTGTTCATCAATCATCAATCAATCAATTACTCGACATCAATTAATGACATCAATCAAACCAAACCATTTGCATCAATGACGTATGATCCAACAATATCCCACATAATCAAACCATTGTCATCAATGAAAACATGATCCAACAAATATGATGATAGGGATGATGAATGTATCTTCTTAGGTTATGCTACAAACAATAAAGGATACAGATGCTACAATAAGAGGCTGCATAAATTGGTTGATTGTATTGACATAAAAGTTGATGAAGAAATCTCAGTATGAAATATAAGCAGTGTTGAACCAAGCACAGAATATATAGTTGAAGATGAATATGAATAGGTCCAAGGATCATAAAGAGAAGAATATGAATCAGATGAAGATACAAATACTCCTGCTGACACAAATCAATAGAAAGAAAAAAACCACCTCTTAGAATTGTTAGAAAGAATCATCCTAAAAATGAAACAATTGGAGATATAGATAAAGGAGTTAAGATAAGAAGAAAATTGATTAAGGACTCAGAACAATCTCAGGTTGCCTTTTTATCTATGATTGAACCTAAATTTTTTTATGAAGCTAGAAATCACGATGATTGGATTAGAGCTATGAATGGAGACCTTGATCAGATTGAGAAGAACAATACTTGGGAGCTTGTTCCTAGACCTGAAGATAAGAATGTAATCGGCTCCAAATGGGTGTTCAGGAATAAAATGAATGAAAAAGGACAAGTTGTTAGGAATAAAGACATATTAGTCTATAAAGGGTATTCACAAGTTGAAGGACAAGACTTTGATGAAACCTTTGCACCAGTGGAAAGATTGGAAGCCATCAAAATGTTTATTGCATATTCATGCCATAAGAACTTTAAAGTGTATCATATGGATGCTAAGCCAACATTTCTTAATGGAGATCTAGAGGAATAAGTATATATGGAGAAACCTGAAGGATTCTCATTGATAGATAATTCTGATTATGTCTGCAAGATGAAGAAGGATTTTTATGGATTGAAACAAGCACCACAAGCTTGGTATTATAGACTGGACAAATTTTTACAAGACAAAGGGTTCAAGAAAGGTACTGTCGACATCAATATCTACATTAAGTCTGAAGGTGATGATTTACTAGTTGTTTTGGTTTATGTAGATGACATTATTTTTGGCTGTACTAATGATTCCTCTGTTCAGTGGTTTCTAACTCTATGAAAACAAATTTTGAGATGTCCATGATAGGTGAACTATCATACTTTGTTGGTTTACAAGTAAATCAGAGTTCTGCAAGAATTTTTATCACTCAAGAAAAATATTTGAAAGAGATATTAAAGAAGTTCCAGATGGAAGATTGTTCCCCTATTAGTACACCTATGGTGGTCGATTGCAAGCTCAATAAAGATGATATTTCACATGATGTTGATAAAAGGACATATCGATCAATGATAGGAAGTATTATGTACATCATAACATCCCATCCTGATATAATGCAAGTTGTTGGAATGGTAGGTCATTATCAGTCTGCTCCTAAACAAAGTCATTTAGTAGCTGTAAAAAGGATATTCAAATACTTGAAGGGCACAATGACTTATGGTCTGTGGTATCCTAGAAATCAGAATATTCAGTTAACTACTTATTCAGATGTTGTTTGGGGAAATTGTGTGGATGAGAGAAAGAGCACCAGTGGAGGTGCATTATTCCTGGGTGACTCGTTAGTAGCATGGATTAGTAAGAAGCAGGGATCTATTTCCTTATCAACTACAGAGGCAAAGTACATTACTGTTGCTACTTGTTGTACTCAGATTTTATGGATGATACAAACTCTTGCATATTTGAAGGTAACTTATATTGATCCCATCCCAGTTCACTGTGATAACACCAGTACCATTAGTGTCTCCAAGAATCCTGTACTTCATTCAAAGACTAAGAATATACCAATAAAATATCATTTTCTCAGAGAACAGGTTACAAACAGAGTTGTTCAGTTGAATTATATTCCTTCCATAGAACATATAGATGACATCTTTACTAAATTGTTAGCAACGACACCTTTTGGATATGTTCGTCAGAAGTTGGGGGTTATATCTTCTTTCGTCTAATATGTTCACCTTGTTAGGGGGAGTATGTGCTTGTCACATATCTGATACCTCTGAGATGTACTGCAACATCTCAAGGGGAGAGTGTTTCTTCTTTGACATTAATGTCAAAGGGGGAGAAAGTGTCGTAATGGTAAGGATTATATAGTGGTATGGTTCGGTGTTCAGGGGATAGTGTAGTTCTTTAGGTTCTTCAAGGGGTTGCCCTCAATTATAAAAAGGGATATTGTTGGCATGTTTACAGACAGAGGCAGAGTATGCTTGTTGTCATTGATGGAAAGATCAGAGATCAGCACAACAATGACGAACAAGAGAAAGTGGCAAGATCAGCAGCGCAATGATGATGGCATGGAAAGATCAGAAGCGTAACAGTGAAGAGAAACAATAATCATTGGATTACCCATTCTAAATTCCCGATGGTTGTCATATCTGAATTTAGACAGGAGGATCATGCAGAAGAAGAGAACAGATCTCAAGCGTTAGATCTGAGCTTGAGGACTGATCATCGTTGGATCTAGAAGAAAGAGAATGACCTTTAAAGTGCAAGATAAAGCGGGCTTACAAAGTCCTGAAAACAGGGGGACCGTCCATCATCAAGGATGACACATGACGAGTGATTGGAATTTTGCTGAATTGCAAATTGGAGGAGTCAAAGGAGCATGGTGTGGGAACTCGCAACATGCGAAGTCGCGAAATGAAGCACTTGATTGTTTGGCCCGTGGTCTTATCCAAGGTCACATTTTCGAAGGCTAGAGGAAAGAGTTAGCCTAGCTAAGCTCCATTTTGGATATTGCGACATGGGAGAGTCGAGGCAGATCATAGTTGGATCACCCGAAATGCGAAATTGTGAAATCGCTTTATGGATAAGATCTTGGTCACATCCATTGGTCACGAGAAGGGAAGGAGCTAGTTCCTAAGCTCCATTTTAGAGATTGCGACATGGGAGACTCGAGAAGTCTCATCACAAGATTTCTGATACACGAAATTGAAAAGTTCCTGTTGGCATAGCCAGTGGTCATCGTTGGTGGGCACGTGAAAGAAGGAGCTTGCAAGTTGCAAGGATCCATTTTGTGATCAATTGTTGGAAGAGTCAGAGTAACTTGCAACAAAATTCGTGAAACGTGAAACTGTGAAGTGCCTTTTGATTAGGCCCGTGGTCACATCTAGTGGGCATATGCGATAAACATGAGACCTTGTGGATTTAATCCAATGGTGCTAGTTATTTGGGAATCTGATCGAAGGGATACTATTTATCTTCGCGATTAATTGTTCAATTACGATTCAGTTAGCTAAACTAAATCATGGTTCTTGGACAGTTGGCGATTTAGTTGCTAAGGTGATTTTTCCCTAGGATATTCAAGGTGTAACTGAAGAGGTTGGAGTGCATAAAAGAGATATGCAGTGGCTGTGTGATGTTGGCAGTTCACACTGAAAAATGAAGTAAATTGGGATAAAAAAAAATCGCAAAATACACAGTGTGAGATCAAAATCGGAAATGATTAACAGAATATGAACAGTTCATAAGAATAATGACGTAGAGAAGAATTGCAGAATGGGGAAGAAGTGGTAAGAATTGATATATTTGTACTGGTGGTTATTCAATCATTTATTTTTAATTAGGGAGGTACGATGGTGCTAGGGAGGACTGTGGTCCTCTGATATTCAAGTTGGTGCTTGAATATTGGAAGTTGTATCTTCCATCTAGTTGTGGCTAGAAAACAGGGTGGCATGGTGGTGCTAGGGAAAACACAGAGTTTTCTGTATGCAAGTTGGTGCTTGTATAAGTCTAGTTGGTGCCAGAACAATTAGGGAGTTGATGCTTCCTTGTAGTGGGTGCTAGAGAAGTAAGAGGATTGGTGCTCTTAGCAAGTTGAAGCTTGTAAAACAGAGGTAGTAGCCTCACTTTGAGTTGGTGCTCAAAGATAGATGATGTACAGAACTTAAAAGACTGCCTATCATTCGAAGAAGAAGAGGTTTTCTCCCTTTATGGGTTTCCTCGTGAAAATCCGTCTCTATGTCTATCTTATGTGTGATTGATGTTCTTTATTTATGTTGTTCATATCTTGTATAATATTGATGGTCACTTGGAAGAGATTAAAAATTATTTTGAATAAGTCATATATCGTTTAAGCTCAATAACAACTGATTCACCCCCCCTCTCAATTGTCTTAGTAATTTCAACATAACTATATTAGTGGGAAAACACCATAGAGAAAGGAGGACTTATGGATCCCCCCTTCCTCCTTGGGAGGGCTCTTGAGTCCCCTATATGAGAGCTCTTCTTACAAATGGTAAACTAGAAAGAAAATGGTGAATAAATCCAAGCTTTTTCTCTCAAGAGGTGAAGTGAATAGCTTATTGAGATGATTCTAGTATGCTCCAAGAAGAAAAGAGGTTTCTTGAAGGAGAATAGAGGCAGCATAACAATACAATGAGATTCTTGAATTCTTAGTGCACCCATGGAATCCTTTTATAGCATGTCTTTGAGGCAATATTCAACCAGTCTTTAGTGTAAACAAGGGGCCCTTTAGGGCACCCTTAGGTCTTTGAACAACCCGCCATTCAGATTCATCTCGGATTTGAGAGTCAAATCAAGTTGGGAGCTAGTCCAAAAGTAGGTGAGGGGTCGACAAGAACCATAAATGCGTCGTTCACAGGTGTGCACAACATTTCTTGTACACATTCACACATATGGTGCATTATACGCTCTACGAGATTCTTTGGCCCACACAATGTGCACGTTCTTCCTTTAGTTTTTGAACTCATTTCAAGTTTTTGACCAATTGTATAATTTTTGCCTCTTGGAAATGATTTTTTGGTGCTGCAGGTGAAATAATAGGTGTTTGGAGATTTTTTATTCCTGTAACCATTTGCATGTGATGTTGCAAATGAAATTTTGGTGATAACACAACCATTTAGGTCATTTGACAAAGTTGAAACAATATGGCATAGTGGAATACTTTATAGCTACTTTTGAACGACTGGCTTTTCATACAGAGGGAATGTCTGATGATTTTTTCCAAGAATGTTTTATCAGTGACCTCAAGGATGAGATTCATGCCCATGTCCTCATGGCTCAGCCTTAGAGTTGGGTGGATGATACTAAAAGAGCTAAGGAAGCATAACAGGTTGTCTCTTCTCAAAATCGAAAACCCTCCTTTATTCCTCACACTAAACTAGTAAATCTCACTCCTCCTTCTACTCCACTAAAGATCCAAAAATTGACCAAGGCCAAAATGACTGAACACCAACTCAAAGGCCTTTGTTATAATTGTGATGAAAAATATTTTCCGGGACACAAGTGTTAGGAACAAAAAATTTTTATGGCTATATCAGAGGATTTTTCAGAAGAGGATTTTGAAGCTCCCCTTGTGTCTGTGTCACTTGAACCCACTAAAATAACCCATCTCTCAGACCCTCTCGAAGTAGAGCCAGTCATTTCCCTAAATTCTCTTACTGGCTTCTCTGATCCCCAAACCCTCAAACTAATTGGCTACATCAAGAATAGGAAGGTCATCATTCTTGTTGATAGTGGCAGCACCCATAATTTAATTCATTGATGCATTTCCCAAGAAACTAATTGCTATATACGTGCAGTAAATAATTTCCAAATCATGATTGCCAATGGTGGGTCCATGAAATGTGGAGAGAGTTGTGAAATGTCTGTCTCCAAATTGGTGACTACCACCTAAAATATCATATGTTTTCTATCAACATGGGTAGTTGTGACATTGTGTTGGGTGCAAACTGGCTAATAACTTTGGGTCCCATTATCATGGATTCTAAGGAATTAACCATGCAATTCGACCAGGAGGGACAACAATATAAGTTCCAAGGCATCACCATCGATTCCCCTGAGATCATTAGTTCCCATCGCATGGAAACGTTGCTAAAAAAAGGTCATTCTAGCGTCATTTCCCAACTCCATGCCATACAGGAAACTAAGACACCCTCTGTGCCACAAGACCTCCAATCCATCCTCTCTAAACATCAAGTGGTTTAATCACTCCCTAGGGACTCCCTTCTTCCCGTGGTGTTCATGATCATTCCATTCCCTTTGTCCCAGGAAGCCTTCCTCCCAATATCCATACCTATCATCACCCCTTTTCCCAAAAAAATGAAATTGAGAAAATGGTTCAAGAACTGCTTAACGCAGGTGTTATCCTCCCTATTACGATCCCCTAATATTATCCTATGGTCATGGTCATGAATAAAGAAGTTTATTAGCACATGTGTCCTGACTTATGTGCCCCCAACAAAATCATCATTAAAGACAAATTCCCCATTCTTGACATTGATGACCTCTTGGATGAATTAAGTGGCACCCAATTCTTTACTAAACTTGATCTTCATTCTATCTACCACCAGATCTATATAAAAGAGGTAGACATTCCTAAGACTTCCTTTAGAACTCATGAGGTCCACTATGAATTTGTGGTCATTCCCTTTGGCTTGTGTAATGTTCCCTCCACTTTCCAAAGCCTCGTGAATCATTTCTTCCATCCTTTTCTCCATCATTTTGTCTTAGTTTTCTTTGATGATATCCTCATCTATAGAAAAACCTGGACATACCATCTTGCTCATGTGGATTGAGTTCTCCATCTACTCTCTCAGCACCAACTTTTCCTGAAACAATCTAAATGTTCTTTTGGCGCCTCAAAAGTCGAGTACTTGGGTCATCTTGTTGGCAAGGACGA
Source organism: Picea engelmannii (assembly GCA_009831015.1). Taxonomy (NCBI): domain Eukaryota; kingdom Viridiplantae; phylum Streptophyta; class Pinopsida; order Pinales; family Pinaceae; genus Picea; species Picea engelmannii. The sequence goes on from ML799596.1 coordinate 216,091, forward strand.
CGTCAAGGGGAATCCTAACAAGATTGAAGCTATGCAAGACTAGCCTCACCCAAAGAATCTCAAAAGCTTGCGTGGATTTCTGGGCTTAACAGGTTATTATTGCAAGTTTGTTAAGAATTATGGAAATATTGTGGCACCTCTCACTTCACTCCTTAAAAAGAATTCTTTCACTTGGAATCCAACAACTACTCAGGATTTTCAAACCTTTAATATGGCCATGTGCACCACTCCAGTCCTGACCCTCCCTGATTTCACAAAGACCTTTGTCCTAGAATGTGATGCTTTAGGGAAAGGAATTGGCATTGTCCTTATGCAAGAGGGTAGGCCTTTGGCCTTCATCAACAAACAACTTTCTGAACGCAATTTGGGAAAATCAATCTATGAAAATGAAATTTTGACTATTATGCATGTCATTGATCTTTGGCACCCTTATCTATTGGGGAAATTCTTACAAATTAAGACAGATCATCAAAGCCTCAAGTATTTTCTAAAACAATGCATTTCCTCCCCAGAGAAACAAAAATGGGTGACTAAGCTCTTTGGATATGATTATGAGATCATTTACAGGAAAGCAAAAGACAATGTGGTTACGGATTCACTTTCTCGAAAATATGAAGATGAGGGGTCCCTTTTTTCTCTCTCTTTCATTGTACTAGATTGGCTCCAAGCCGTTCGCTAGGAATGCCTACACGATACCAAAAGTTCACATCTGATGCAACAATTTCATTCCAATTCTCTAGTTTCCCTAGGGTATTCTTGGCTCCATGATGAGCTTCAATACAAAGGTCGTTTGTATTTAAGTAAACAGTCAAAACTTAAATCCACAGTACTTTCTAAGCTTCATGCTACACCCACAACTAGGCACTCCGGGTTTACCAAAACCTATGACAGGGTCAAATGTTCTTTTTTCTGGGATGGTATGAAATAGGACATTCATAATTTTGTGGCTGAATTTGATGTGTGTCAATGCAACAAGGGAGAAACAATCAAATATCCTAGCACACTACAACCACTTCTGATTCCACCTCCTATTTGGCGGGATATCTCTATGGATTTTATTGTAGGCTTAACTAAATCGGGCAATAAATCAGTCATCATGGTGGTAGTTGAGCGCCTTTCCAAGTATGCTCATTTATGTTCTCTTCAACACCCATTTACATCATCCACTATGGCTCAACTTTTCATGGATCAAGTCTTCAAGCTTCATGTCATGCAACATTCTATTGTTTCTGATCACGACCCAACTTTCACTAGAAATGCTTGGCAAAAACTACTCAAGCTACAAGGCACCCAATTGCATCTCAGCACAACTTATCATCCCCAGACTGATGGTCAAACTGAAGTGGTCAACAACTTTTTGGAAACATATTTGAGGTGTTTTGCATCAGAAAATAAAAATCAGTGGGCTCAATGGTTACCACTAGTTGAATGGTGGTATAAGAATTCATACCATATAGCTACCCACATGACTCCTTTTGAAGTGGTATATGGACAAAATCCACCTTCAGGTCTCTCATATTTACCAGGTGTCTCGAAGGTCCAAGCGGTTGACCAAACGCTTACAGTTCAAGAGGCTATTCTCTGTAGCCTCATGGAGAATTTGGTCATGGCCTTGAATCGCATGAAGCAACAAGAAGATCAAGGTCTCTCTGAAGGTCAATTTGTAGAAGGGGATCGGGTGTTTCTTCGACTGCAACCTTACAAGAAAAATTCCCTCAAGGCTGAACATTGTCAAAAACTGGCGCCCAAATTTTATGGTCCTTATATTGTTCTCAAGTGTGTGAGACAGGTGGCCTATCAGTTAGCTTTGCCCATTCATTCTAAGCTACATCCTATTTTTCATGTTTCCTTCTTAAAGAAGGTGATTGGAACTAAGTGGCAAACCCAAACCAACCTTCCCGAGTTGGATGAAGAAGGCTCCATTTGGATACAATCACAAGCGGTTTTGGACCAGTGTGAGCATCGCCTACATCAAGGAACCATCAAGGAAGTGTTGGTCCAGTGGAAAGATACAACCCCAACAGATGCCACTTGGGAACCATCTACCATTCTGCAACAATTTCCCCATCTCAAGCCTTGAGGATAATGTTGTTTTTAAGGGGGAGGACATGTTAGGGACCTAACCCCTCACGTAGGTAGAATAATATATTTCGATGTAATAAAGGTCAATATTAATAAGTCCTAGCAATAATGAAGAATAAGTCGAATGTAAGAAGACCTAATACAAGCTTCTGCTTCTAGAAGGATCTTGCTCTAGATGGTTCTTTTGATAGACATGTTTAGTATAAATAGGAGTCTAGGGTATGAGAACCTTTGTCTTGGATATTATTGTAATAGAGATCTGCTCGACTGGAGGTTTCCCCTCGAAGAGGAAAGTGAACATTTGTCTTAGTAATCAAAGCGCTCTTTCTAGTGTTATTCTGGTATCATTTCGTTATTATAGTGGTGTTGTTTTGGTTATATTGTTGTTCATCTACCATTTCTAGATATTATTTATGTTCTACATACTTTTTATATCTGGAATATTACATCCATTTTACCTACCATGTCACTATATGACCGTATGACCTGTACAGTCAGTTGCCACGTATCATACGACTGTATGGATTTTTCCATGTTAGCCCGTGCCACATTTCACCCTTGCAGTGGTGCCATGTGTCACAATCTAACTCATCCACATATACACCTTCCCATGTCAGCAAATGTCCATGTCATATTTCCAACTCACTGCCATGTCACTATATGTCCTATACAGTCAGCTACCATGTCAACACTGTACAGACTATACGGACTGCACAGTCATAAAAAAATTTCTTGTTTGGAAAAATAAACAGATCACGATATCTTTCGCATACAACATCTATTTGATCATGTTCAAGTTGTGTTTTGCTCTTATCATTGGGGCCTACACACACATCCATTTTGAAGAGATTCTGAGCACTTTTATTTTTAGACCTTCTTGGTCCCATCTTGGCTCCTGGATCCATTTTTGGATCAATCCTCCCCACTAAAGACCTTTTGGTCCTCCAAAAGGTTAAAAAATTGACCTTAATGATTACATAATCATAAGGATAAAAAAAAACACTATGTTGTACAAAAATTATGTTATAACAGGTCATCATTTCAACATGTGTGAATACATTATTGGAAGCAAAATACAATGAAGATGTGACATCCACTTCTGGAAAAACCAAGTGACTATTTTATTTCCTTCATGTTGTTCCTCTTGCTTCACTGGTAATGCCTCTTCCTTTGTGATTACACACGTAATCATTTTGTCCCTCTTTGGATGAATCTTCGGATTAAGCTTCCAACATTTAGCCTTTTGATGTCCACCCTTGTTGCAATAAGTGCAGTGGTTTTTCGACATCCAAACATGTTTTCCCTTCTCTTTCTTCCATTGTGGAGTTGATTATTTATGTCGTTTCTCCTTCCTGGTCGACATAAATCTCCTGTACAAAGATTATCTCTTCAACCACTTGGCCACACAATGCTTGGGTGAATGCCAAAACGTACAAGGATACATATTCCACAAGTTTTGGATTACATGATTATGCTTTTTATAATAAAAAAATGATTTGGAACAACCATGCCCATTATACCTATCTTTCTTATCTTCACTTTTCTTTGGAGATGACTTGCATTCACTATCACCATCAGGGAGTGATACACCATCACCTTTTGTGAATTGTTCCCGCAATGACTTAAGTTGGTCATTTGAAGCATCACTTGCTTCCCAGGTTTTGGAGTATTCTCCAATCTCCACTTCACCATATCCCAATCCTAAATAGTGAGGTATTTCCACAAACTCTATGGGATTAACAATACCTTGGACCTTATTTCCAATGCCCTTTCCTTCATAACCCATCTTGGTTATCAATTTAAAACCTATAACTCTTGTATGTTTTTCAAATGCACCAAGAGAACCATCTTGTTGGGAACAATGCGAAATTGATGAATGACCTCCACTGCATACCTCAGAGATGTTTTCTTAATTTGGTGTAGAAGGCAATTCCTTCAATTCTTCTTCACTTTTTTCATTCTTTTAATATTTCCCTTGAACCCATATCTTTCATTCCAGGTAATCTTCATACATCACTTTCACCATCTAGGCCATGTCAAAGAGGGTATTTCATAAATCCTTCTCATCTTAAGAAAGTCCCTCTTTAGATGCCATTTTCTCCTTTGAGATGTCCCTGGTAATCATGCAAACTCACAAACCAACTGTCAACTAGCTCTGATACCACTTGATCTGAAAAGATCTTTTAACGACAATGGTTGAGTTTTAAAGCATGAGTTAAATTAGCATTTAGGAAACTGATGAAAGAGGAATAATTAATGAGGAAACATAGCAGCCATAAGATAATATACATATATAGAAATAAGAATAAAGGAACAACAAACCATAAACAAAAAAGTTGATAATTGAGTTCGACAATCTCACCTATGTCTTCGGGCCTTTGTCACAGTGGGATTTCTTATTTTTGTTCAAAGTTTCAAAATTACATCATCAAAATGTCGAATGGGTTACAAACTGATTTGGTTGTTTTCTTCTAGATATCAAGAACCCATCAAAACTGATGGCACTAAAAACGAATGAACGAAGCTTCCAGAAATGGCTTGCAAAGTTTCTCTCCTCAATGGCTTTCTTGCATAAAAATGGCTTTTCCTTTACAATTGTTCAACATTTCTCTGCTATGAACCCCTTCCATGGCTTCAAGAACCTCTGGTTTATATAGACTTGAAGTTGGCAACAAACTCTCAACTTCCCCCCAAGATCTGGCCTCAAAAAGGGCCCAAGATCCTCCAAAAATGGACTAAATCTCCCAAATCTAGCTAAAAATCCATTAAAAACATTATAATATAGTTTAAAACCCATAAATTTGGCATAAATCGGGTGCAACCCCCTTCCCGTAGGCCATCACTCACATGTTCACCCTCCAAGTGTCCATGGGCTAGCGCTGGCTTGTTGGCCCCCTTAACCATCGCCCCTAGTCATGCGGTTGACCATATGGCCGCCACCTATACCTCCACATGCCCCATATCTGTTATCCTTTGATCTCAGCTCTTGGTTATGCACCCTGGTTGATGGGCTAGCCCGACCGACTGGGCACTAACTCTAAAATTTTGTGCCAATCGACATAGGACTGGGTCATATGTGACATTCACATGGTAAAGCGTCGGGGGACTAAGTCATATACAGTAACCGTGTGCCAAATGGTATAGAACAAAGGTCATATGGTAGAGGTCTTATGGATGTGTGTTGGAGCTGGGGCTAGACCCCAGCCCTATTCTCCGCCTGATTACAAACCTTTTCAATTCAAATATTATATTTTAACCATATTTGTTAAGTAACAAAGTGGGCGAGATGGTAGCCCAGCCCTGCCAAGTCATTCGCCCAGGCTGGAGTTCACGAGTTCAACTCCCTGGGAGTCCATACAATTTTTTCCCAAAATGTCTAATGAAGGGGTGCCACATGGAAGCCCATGATTGGGCCACATCACCATATCACTTTCCCACTAACTTCCATGTGTCAATGTTGATTCGACCACCTGCCAACCTATGTTTCTTCCCAGTCAGCATCCACTGTACCTTCCACATCATTGTATGGTCGTACGGCCTATAAAGTCAGCTGCCACATGTCGTACGGCTGTATAGACGTTTCTACGTCAGCCCATGCCATGTGTCACCCTTGCAGTGATGCCATGTGTCAATATTTGACTCGTCCACATATGCACCTTCCCACATCAGCACCTATCCATGTCATCTTTCCAACTCACTGCCACATCACTGTACGACCGTACGACCTGTACAGTCAGCTGCCATGTCAGCATTGTACAGATTGAACATTCATCAAAATTTCGCATGTTTGGAAAAATGAACAGATCGCGATATATTTCACATACAACGTACATTTGAGCATGCTCAAGTTGCATTGGGTCTGTAATGTCGAGGCCTACACACACCCCCATTTTGAAGATATTATGAGAACTTTGATTTTTAGGCCTTCCTGGTCCCATCTTGGTTCCTGGATCCATTTTTGGATCAGGTATGGAGTAACATTGTACTTCCATAATTTCTATCTATTTGTGCATGCAGTAGAATTCATATAATAAGATGTTGGTCATCATACCTTTGTAAAGAGAATTCAACCAAAAATGAAGTAGGACAACTAGTACAATCGACCAAAAAAAAAAATGACTCCTTCTATGCTTGAAGTTCAACCAAATTGGATACCTTTCAAATTTTGTAGGGGCTTTCAGAAGAACTTGAGCATGAGAAGAAAGAAGTTGCATGGATGAATAGACAACCTGCACAAGCAATTGAAATTAAACAAATAATGAGGTAAATGTTATTTCCCTTGTGCAATCCTATACCTACTCGTCCCTGTCATTTTGAAGGTTCCCTCCCTTTATGCCAAGAAGATGCTCTGGTACATTGAGAAAAAGGTTAGTATTTTCAACACAACATTAAATGCCCAAGGAAGCCACCCAAGAAAGCATGAAAATTGGGAAATCTTCAAATCGCGTGGTTTTGTACAAGAACAACAAGTGGATTTAGTCAGCAAACATGAAGAAGAGGAAAATTGATCTAAATTTTACACAAAGACAAATATGGCGATCACGTATTTTTTTTAACATATCCTTCTTTGCAACGTCAAATTTATGGCAGGGTTGACACACTATAGTATATAATTGACCTAACTTTATGTTGGCCCTTGACAAGGTTTTGGCAGATTCTTGGTCATATTAACCTATGTTGGGACTTCAACAGCCTGTCGAAGGAGGAGTGCAAGACAAAGCGGAGATCAAGTGATCTCGGCCCAATTTTGGGTCCTTTTTGCATTTTTGTGGATAACATAATGGGATTGGGATGTCGACCCATGGGTTTTACCCATGTTTAGGCCTATTTTGTAAAGTATAAATAGAAGGCTAGGAAATGTAGAAAGAGAACTAGTAGGATAGTAAGCTAAGTGCTAAAGGCTAAGTGCTAGTGTAGATTGTAAGGGCTTTGTGCATTCTGTGTAAGACTTGCAGAGATGAGTGAAAGTCCTTGTGCGATACTATAGAAGGTTTTGTGTTGTAACACAAGGAAGAAGGATCTAGCGAGATGCACAGATCTTTTGTCCTGTGCGGAGTAGGGGTTTTGAGGCTCTGTGCTTGTAATTGATTGATTGAAGACTATAAAGAAGAAGAGTCGATGGACGTAGCCCCAGGGTGGGGCTGAACCACATAAATCTTGTGTTATGATTCTTTGTGCTTTGTCTTATGTGATTTACATGTTATTTGCTAAGTGTTTGAATACAATATATTAGTGTGAGTACTGCGAAGCTCTGTTCTATTAGCGAAGTGGATAGTTCTTGCATATTGAGGAACTGATAGTGTTGAGTTCTTTATTAAGTGTTAGAATCATAAATCTGTGTCCCAACTAAGGTTGCAAAAACCTAATTCTTGCAACCACCCCTGTCTCTACCTCGAGTGATACTTCATCTACTTCACAGGTGTTGTCGAGAGGGTTGGTATTTAGGGATTTGTTGGTGCGTTGTTGTAGTGTTGAACCCTGGGTCTGCCCCTATGCCAACAAATGGTTTCGTTGCAGATTTCTACCCTAGAAAATCCATGGATCGTGCTCTTGTGAAAAATATTAAAGACACCTATGGAGATTTTGAGAAGGGAGCATGAGGTTATAAGGTAGCCTCTATCTAGAGTGGTGTAGTGTGCCTTGCCTGTCAATTGATCATAGGAAAGTTAGTTCGCAAGAACCGACCCACCCAAGTGAATGGATTTGTAGTTGACCTCACAAGGAAGTGAGTGGAGGGCCTACAAATGAATTGGGCAAAGTACCTTGTGAACCAGTTGGAACTGGACTGCAAGGAAGTGCAAGATCAGGGATATGAATTCCACTTCAGCTGGCTTCTTATACTGATCGCTTTCATTGCATGGGAGATGTCGGAAGGTCTGAACTTCCCAGACATCGATCCCTTTGAACCTCTATCAATGAAGTTCAGTACGCTATGGTACTCTAGCGACATGAACAAGCAATGGCAGTCAAATATCGTGTTCCACACATATTACAACCAGTGGAAGACAACCATCTAGTCTGAACCACATATAACCCCAAACACTCTCCACCATTTCAAACCTTTAATGAAGTTCACTGTGGACTGCTATTTCATCCATATCACAACGCAAGCTGACAAACACAAGGAACAACTGCAGTCTTACTACAAGCTGACGAAGGAGGACTTGGAGGAGATCACCAAGGACTGGTTGGCGAACCTCCTCATTCCATCAAGCCCTGCAGAGATGTCTGACTTAGAAAGTCCAGAAGTAGCGCATGATACACCTGGACCTAGCAAGATAAAGAAGAACGAAGAGGTCCATGATTTAGATAGCACATTCGTGAAGAATGCTTCCATCTCATCAGAGAAAGGAGGATATGGAAGAGAGATAGATGGTGTAGAAGTTGAATAGAAGAAAGGAAAGGTTACACCACCTAGAGAAGAGGAGGACCCCTCGAAGAAAAGAAAGGTTTCCCCTCCAAAAAATTCTTCTAAAAAGAAATCAAAAACATATATGACTAAAATGAAGACCACCCTCACCTCAGACGAATTTGACTTCATCATTGCAACACTGAATGATGCTTCATTGGAGATAGAAGAAAGGAAATAAGCTCAACAAGAAGAGATATACAATCAGATCAAGGTTGAACTCCAAGGGATGAAGCAGACACTATAGTCTAGTCACGCAGTTTCCACTGTGCATCTGCCATTGGGAACACCAGAACTGGGAGGAGCCATCTCAACTCCATCGGATCACTTATACAGTCGAATCTTGCCTTCGACAAGCATAGGAGGATACAACACAAGCCACCCAGGCTTTAGCAGAAGCACAGGAAGACCTTCTAGAGCAGCACAATACTACAGAACGAGAGAAGCTCGCCCTCCAGGTAAAGTTTGATGAAGAAAAAAATCAGCTACATAAAGAAAAGGAACAGTTGCTCATAGATAAACTTGAAATAAAGGAAAGGGTCACTAGAGCACTTCTCTCTATGACAGTCATCAAAGTAAAGGCTGAAGAGAGAGTTCCACAGTAGGTGGAGCAACTTGAAGACATAATTCAACAATTACAACAATGCATAGAAGACTTGGAACTCCACATTGTGCCCGAGAACCCTCAATATGTAAGAGACCAAAGGGAAGTAATGACCCACAACGTATTTGACAGACTAAAATATATTTCCTTGGAGTGCAAGCAACTAAGTAACCGCAGCACCCAAACATATGAAAACCTCACTGAGAACCCAGATTTACAGGCATTGGAGTCATGGATCCAAAAAGCAAAGAAGCATGAAGACACACTACAGGCACAGCTTAAAGCTCTATCAGTTGTAGACATAATGAAGAGGTCTCATGAGAAACTCACAAACCAAAAGTAGATCCATACAATCCAGAGCAAAGTTATGGAAGTTAATCAATAGATCCAACATGTGCAAGATAAAACATGTCAGCTATTTAGAGAGGTTGAAAGTCGAGGAGAAGAGATAGAATAGGCCGTTAACACAGCTGAACAATGCCTAGAAGGGCCAGTAAATGATGCAATGATCTAGGAGTTCACCGAGCAAGAGATTGTCACACAAAAACAGGTCGAAGCAGCTTGAGCCAAAATCGAGGCCTTCGAATTAGAGCTGATCAGACTAGAGTGGCTCGGGATGAGTCACAGGTGACATAGGTTAATATGACCAAGTTTTGGGAGATTCTTGGTCATATTAACCTATGTTGGGACTTCAACAACTTGTCGAAGGAGGAGCGTAAGACGAAGCAGAGACCAAGGGATCTTGACCCACTTTTGGGTCCTTTTTGGGTTTTGGAGGATAATGTAACCGGATTGGGATGTTAGCCCATGGGTTTTACCCATGTTTAGGCCTATTTTGTAAAGTATAAATAGAAGGCTAGCCAATGTAGAAAGAGAACTAGTAGGTTGGTAAGCTAAGTGCTAAAGGCTAAGTGTTAGTGTGGATTGTAAGGGCTTTGTGCATTCTATGTAATACTTGTAGAGTTAAGTGCAAGTCCTTGTGTGAGACTGTAGAAAGCTTTGTGTTGTAACGCAAGGAAGAAGGATCCAGCAAGCTATGCAGATCTTCTGTCATGTACGGAGTAAGGGTTTTTAGGCTCTGTTCTTGTAACCGATTGACTGAAGTTTATAAAGAAGAAGAGTTTGTGGATGTAGCCCCAGGGTGGGGGTGAACCACATAAATCATGTGCTATGATGCTTTGTGATTTTTCTTATGTGATTTACATGTTATTTGCTAATTGCTTGAATACAGTAGATTAGTGTGAGTATTGTGAAGATCTGTTCTATTAGCGAAGTGGATATTGCTTGAATATTGAGGAACTGACGGTGCTAAGTGCTTTATTAAGTGTTAGAATCACAGATCTATGTCCCAGCTAAGGTTTCAAACACCTGAATCTTGCAACCACCCCTGCCTCTACCTCAAGTGAGACTTCATCTACTTCGTAGGTGTTGTTGAAAGGGCTGGTAGTTAGGGATTTTTTGGTGCGATGTTGTAGCGTTGAACCCTGGGTCTGCCCCTGTGCCAACACTTTCTAAGATTTAATTACTTTATTTTATGTATTGGCATAATTTCTATTTTTTTAAATGTCAACCAATATATGAATGGAACATTAGAAACATAAGATGGAAGGATCTCATGTCAATTTTGTAGATGATGAAGACCTGTCAAAATTTTCTTGGAAAATTATAAAGTGTTCTTGGAATATATATGAAGGGACATGGTAGTATATGTGTGTCAAGACAAAACCAATCAAGATATCATATTAGAGAATATTATATATCTACCAATGTATGTTGATAGAATAAAACAAGAAATGGCATGCATAAAGCATGATGTAAAACATAGGATATGACTGTGGGTCACACCAAAAATCCAGTTGTTGACAACGTATATGGAGTCTAGACCTAAATGCTTTAAAATTTCACCACAATTTTCATTTGGTATCTATCTTATATAGAATGTTGATGCTAATGTGCTTGCTCAAAGATCTTTTGAAATGGAGGATTGTGCAACTCTTTAAATAATCAAATATTATTTGGTTGCTCATACAATGAATGTAACCTAAGAAGCTTCTTGAAAAACATCATGCATAGGGCTTATTAGGGTCCCATGTTAAGGCTTCAAAAAAGAAGGATTTATTTTATAAAAGATTTGTATGATGTGTTTTAGTTGCATTATGTACAAGATGTACCATTGTAAAGTATATGGAGTCATGAGAAGTGTAAAAGAAACGTGACATAAGTAATTTTCTCACACTTTAAAAAGAAATCATAGTCATTTTCAAAAAATGAGTTGGGTCTAAAGTAAGGAGGGGGTTAAATGTGCGTCTTTCAAAGGTAGACGATCTCCTCCATCATTGTAATGTAAGTCAGTTTTTAGTCGAAAAATGTTGGTTCCTCTCCAATTTCAGTCAATATCTAGTCAACAACATTTTGTTGAGTTGTAAAAATATGGTACCAACAAAAGTGTCTTTCGTTTTCCATTGAGTCGTTAAGTCAATTTATCTTCCATGTAATATCAAATGCAAACTCCATGTATTCTCAAGGACCAGAAAAACATAAAGAAACACATCTAAGTTTGATGAGAAACATAGCAAAGAAACAAAATATTGAGCATTTATGATCAACGCATTGGTAATCATTAAAGGAATTCAAGAAAGAGACATCATATGATGAGACACACCCACGAGAGCTTAAAAGAAAAAATGACGGCACAAGAAATATTGAATTGATTGAACCCCCTGGCATAAAATTTGCAAAATAGTTCCTAAGTTGTGACCTCATAAGTCAAAGAATAGAGAAATGGTAGGTTGGTCGAAGCATGATGTTCCACCATAGGGTTTTCCCAGGGGCAAGATGATCCCAGGACAAGCCACTCACCACTTTGAAGGCACCAGAGAGAAAGGTGTAATAATAGGATCGAGAGTACCATTGTTGGGTGGGAACAAAGTGCTATGATACTCACTGACTGCACAAGAACTTACCATATTGAAGACAAAGGCTAAAGAGTAACATGTGATTAGTTATCTGCACAGTTGCTCAGGACGAGCAAGGAATTGAGTGTGGGGGTATTATCCACATTTTTGGTTATCGAAATGATACTACGATTATGTCATGATAATGGAAGATCAAACTCTTCATTAAGAACATTTTCCTGAAGAAGGTTACACTTGTCATTTTCTCAAAATCACATTTTTGGAAATAGTCCGCAGGTGACATATATACTATCCTGCGAAAATCCTTCATTTC
>ML799596.1:228531-246028 GCA_009831015.1 Picea engelmannii
GAGTTTGAATGGTTGGCAAAATACTGACTTTCCAGATATCTTGGGATCATTCCCTATCCAAGTAACTAATCAATCTTCTCCTATATATTGAGGAGATCACTTATGGAAAAGAGTTAAGCAAAGAGAGAAGCAAGAAGTTAAGCATAAGAACAAGAAGAAGCAAGCTAGCTAGAGATTGATTGGAGAACTTGTGCAAGACTGTATGGAGGATTGAAGCTACAACAGCAAGAGACAACAATTTATCATATGTGGTTGAACTTCTTCATGCATGAGCAAGTGTGTGTGTCAGAGCTAGGAGCCATCGAAAGGAGATCTACGACATCAAGGCTCAGGTTGTATATTTCTCTTTCAGTTAATATAATACATGAATATGTCCCTTTCCCATAATGATGATGTCATCTTATTACATGATTCCTTGATCACATGTATAGACTAAGTATTGAATATATTAATGCCTTTGTTGTGATTGGTTTGTGTTGTTGTCATTGAACGAAACAAGAGCATCGGAGCAGAGCAAGGAACAACAGAGATTAAAGGAGAGCATTTATAAGGTATGAACACTATCCATTTCTCTTAGTTCGTTCAATAGTTAGATCTAGGGAAAGAGTAGTATTCTGTCATGGTTTGTTCCAGATCCAGGTGGATCTGGGGAGATTGGTCTGTGTCCGCACTCATGAATTTATCCATAAACAGGGGGATATGTTGAGGAGGAATTCTAGGCCATGTAAATGTCATCATACATTAATCTAAGTATAAGAATGTATAGGAACATATGTATAAAGAGAATATAACGAATGATTATTTGGAGCAGGTACAACCACTCCAACCATCCCTATATTGTATAAATACTCATAAAGACAGAATAAATACTCGGATGGATATCCTTCCCTAAATTATCTCTTATTTGTTGGGTTGTGTGTGTTCTTGATGTGCTTCACATTGTAGTCTCTCTCTTGAATGCATCCGTGTGATTTTGTACACTACAACAGGCACCATGGATTTCATCCAACAAATCATCAATGACAAAAATGGGAAACTTATCCTTAATGGTCAATTTATAAAGGGTGCGGAAATATAGACACATGCACCATGACCCTTCCTTTTTTAAGACCATCACAACAAGGGATGAATATGGGATTGTGCTTGGGTGAATTACCCCCACCTCTAGTAATTCCTGCACTATTTTTTCTATTTCATTTTTTTGATCAAATGAATAAATGTAGGGACGTACATTGGGGGAATGACTACCTAAGAGGAGAGGGATGTGGTGATCATGCTCACCCCTAGAGGGGGTAGGTCCATGGGTATCTCAAATACCCTGTGGTGCTTATACAAAACCAGCTGCAAATCAGGATGTATTGCTGGGGATGATTGATCATGTACCTGGATGGCATTAAGTTGAGAAATCACACCATGGTGGAATTTCTTTAGGAGTTTCTCCATCCAGTGAGAAATGATAATTTCTAGGGAGCTAGATTTTAAGCCTATGAGGGTATAGGTGTGAGTATATTGAGTAAATTTCATATATCATTCTTGATATCCATGGTAATCGGTCCCAAGGTGCGATGCCATTCAACACCTAAGAGAATATCACAACCACCCATGGAAATGGGGAACATGTGAGTTTTCAAGTGATAATTGCCCATTTGGAGTTTGAAATTCTCACAACGACCCTCACATTTAATTGTACCACCATTAGCGATGAGAATTTGAAAATTAGAAACTGGTCAGACAAAGAAATTGGCCTACTCAGCTATCCTATTATGAATAAAATTGTGGGACCTACCACTATCAATCAACAACACTACCAGCCTATGTTTGATGTATCCCTTGATTTTTAATGTATGTGGAGTAGAAATACCAGTGAGGGCATGGAGGGAGATGGCAAGTTCTTCTACTTCCACGGGAGGTGGGACTAGATATGAGATGGGGACAATTGACTATGTGTCCTCTTTGTTAGTGGCCTCATATGATAATTTCCTTGGAGGATGTGGAAGCTAATGCATCAATTGGGAAGAACTTTTGTTCATGAAATTTATGTCCTGGAGAATACTTTTCATCACAGTAATAGAAAAGTCCTTCCTTCTAACGTTCAACCATTTCTATCGGAGATACCTTTTGTACCTTCAAAGTTTTTTGTTGAAGCAGAGGTAGCCCATGGACAAGGTCAGTTGGTAATAGTAGAAAAAAGGGGTTGGGCCTACATAATGGTCTCATATTCCAGAGCTAATGTGCACACCTACAACTAAGTAATCAGATGGTGCATGCAAACATGAGCTTGAATGGTGTCCTTTAAGCCACTGAGAAAAAACTCCATATAAAACTCATCAGATAAGCCATCGGTTCTGACATCCAACTATACAAATGTAGAGATGAAGTATGCCACTGGACTTCTTTGTCACAACTTGGTGAGCCATCCCAAAAAATGAGATTCCCTATCAAAACAGGAAAAAACTTATTTGGTGAACATGGTCCAATTTGGTAGTCCTAGATAACATTTCATATGCCATTGCCACCATTTCCATCATTCTTGATCCAAGTACAAAACTCCCAAATGGATTTTGGTCTCATTGTCTCGTATATCATGAAGGGAGAAGTATTGTTCCATCTGAGATACCCACCCAGTCAAGTTTGAGCCATCAAATTTATGCATCTCAACTTTGGGCACCCTATTCCAAGAGTTGGGAGAGCCCCAAGGAGAGTGGGAAATATGATGGTTCTCATAATGGGAATAATGAGAAGTGTGAGGGTGGGACTCCACTTGTGGACCCTGGTGGTGCATAAAAAAGTCTTGAAATTGGTTGGAGAGGGTGTTTAGGCTCTGTTGTAGCTCCTATTGAAATTGTTTGGAGAGGGTGTTTAGACCCTAGGTTAGCTCCTCATAAAATTTGGTTACCTTAGTGTCCAATTCATCCATGGTTTGAGTGTGGGTGGTAAGGGTCATTGTGAAGGCTTAGGTAGAGTAATACCTCAGTGATCAACACAAGATATGGAGTCTCTTGGGCTTGATAGAAAACAAGGGTGTCAGGAGAGGAATTTGGTCCATTGAAAATTAAAGGTACCATTATGATCAGGACGAAGAGAGGAATTCAATGGTATAGGTATCAAATAAGGGTGCCAAGAAGGGGTCAGGTCCACAGGGGAAAAAAATAGCTTAAAAATGAAGGGTACCATTGTGATTGGGACAAAGATAGGAATCTAATGGGATAGGTATCAAATAAGGGTGTGGGTGGGACCACTATAGTCATTTTTGTACTTCTACGGAGTTATACTCCGATCTGAATACTTTTGCAACTTCGAAATGCCCAAATTCTTAACCGTAAAAAATGTGTAGTCAATTGACAACCAGAATGTAGGAGGCCAGGTTGCATGGCCAAAAAATATTTTTTGTAACTTTTCTAGGATGTTCACCCCTATTTAGGGTTTTCAGGGTGCCTATGGACAAGGGTTTTCCCTGTGCTATATCTCTTTGATATACATGTGGGGTCAAACAATAGTACTCGGCCCAATATCTCAGGGTACCAACTAAGGAGGTTCGACCATACCCTTAGTCATACTACCTGATTACCCAGGTACTAGAGAGTATCTTCCTGAGTGTTGTTCTCAGTGGAACTATAGCAATCAAGTGGCCAATCGTTTGATCTATGGAGGGTTTCAGGATACCTAGGCCAGTCTGTATATAGGTGTTGTCTAATGCGCTACCACTTGAAGGGGTACCAATAGGGGTTACAAGGGTGTCCAATAATGCGATCTTAAAAATCTCTTTTATTCCCTATGTGTATGCTTCCCCGACCATGGATTTATGTGTTGAATGAAAAATCACTATAGCTTAAAGACAATGGAATACATCTCTACCATAAAAAGAACTATCCCACAATTCCTACCCAGGAAATAAACCTAATACACTTGTTATGCACCTGGTTATGTTATTTTGAGCAGAGACAGGAAATATCACATAAATTACCAATGGAACAATAGAATATAGAGAATAGCACACCAAAAATAATACCTTTTATTGAAACAATATCAATGTTAACTTGCCTCTTCAAGGGGGAAACCTATAGCAGAGCAGCGCTCTATTACAATAATTCTCAAGACATCCTTTCTCATACCTCCTACTCTTATTTATACTAATTCTATCTTCTAGAGAAATATATTTCTATAAGAAGAAGCTTCTATTAGGTCTTCTTACATTGACTTGTTCACATTTATTTAATAGGCCTTATTAACTAATGTCAGCCTTTATTACATGGAAAATATATCTGGTAAACTAATGACCAACTAAAAGGGGTCAGGATCAGAGCCTAACAGTACCTGACCTACTCCATATTACACTTGTAATCAAGTTTACAGTGTTACCAGTAGATTTCATCGTGCGCATCGTACCAACTTGTTTAGTTTGGGTTTCTTGATTTTATAACTAAGTTTGGATTGTAAAAGCACCATCTAGTGTCAAACGAGTTAAACACATCACTTATTGTTCTTTAGCTAGCTATGAAACACATCTCAGAAGAAACTCTATCCTCCCATCTCTTATACAATACTAAGCACTCCGAACGTCAATTGGTTGTTTTGGCATATTTATAATTTTGTGTTACTGACACATCACTATAGAGTCAATGGATTAAATAACTCCATATACATCACATGGTACACAAGAACTTGCAGAATCAATTTTGGATGAAGAAACAACAAATGTGAGACTCATACTTTCATTAAAAAATGGCTTTGAGTGCAATTTGTTGTTGTCCGTCAAAATGAATATTTCTTCCTAGAAATAGGAAAAGCAGATTATTTTTTCCATTGTGATTCCAACGCAACTCATGGAATCGAAATTCAACTTCCAAAAGTACCAAAACAAGTCACTTATGGTTTAATTCCTGAACCGTTCACGTCGGTCATTACGCAGATGTGATGTTTGTATGGAACATTCAGTCATATTTCCAGAAACGCATTGTTAACACTGAGTAAATTTTTGGGCTAACGAAACAATATACAAAGGTAACCTACAAACAAACTTTAAGACTAGAAGCTAGCCCTTCTGATCTTGAGAGGGTTCTCTCTGAGACTTGATCTCTGATAGATAGACAATTTTTGAACTGATAGAAAGGTTTAGATGATTGAGGTAATTTTTTCAAGTTTTGATGGCAAGGAGGTATAGTATCTCTAGGGCTATGGAGGCAAACCCTGAAGAAAAAAAAAAAATCCTGGTAGGTAGAACTTCCTAGACGAACAAAGGCTAAATAAGGTGATGAACTTAAATTTTGAGTTTAATTATGTAGGGTGAAATAAGAGAAGAAACACATAACAGAATCAGAGCATCATAAAGGATGAATTATGACCTTAGTTAAGAAGATAAACAAAATTTAAATCAGTTAAGTCTAGAGCACCATTAGATGAATTCTAGACCTTTAATTTGCCAACTTAAACAGAATAAAAGTGCAGATGAAAGTAAATACACAAGGAATACATACAAAGAAGAGTACAATATTCAGATCACCGCCATTAGAATCTTTTTCATAAGGAGTTCAGGACTTCTACATTTTTATTTCTATTAGATTCAGAGAATTACATTAAAGATCAAAATGCCTATACTTTTTCTCGCCCTTTGGTTTTCATGGATTCTTGAATATATACAAAATCATATGCCTATAGTGTTGAATTTGGATTCAACTATGATCCTAAAATCGATGCTAACAATTGCACATAATCAACATGAAATATTTAATGATCTGCTAAAAAGGAGTCGACCAGACTCATTTAATTTAAGCCATAACAACTTTGATATGGCAATAAATAAAAAATATATATGATTTCCACTTATGATGTTTGTCAAAGATGAGATGGTGCATTGTCAAAACATTCAAGCTGATTTGGAGGTATTCTTTGTAACTATGTCACTATTTTGCAGTAAGTTTGTTGCGCGACACAACAAAAATACAACAGAGTTTGTGCAGCAACGAGTGATCATATTTTCACAGAAAAATCGCTATGTTACTTTATGTGATCTTTTAAAAATGAAAAAATAATTAAAATTGTCAATTTGATTTCCATTTGTTCAGTTCTCCATTGCTTCAGCCAACAAATCAAGTTTTCCCTTCTTTTTAATCTCCACTTGTTACATTGGGATTTCCTCTTGATGTTGTAACTTATTAGTTGAGGACCTTGTTAAGGGTGCATTAGTCTGAGGAATATCATTTACCTCTGGAGTCTGTTCTATCATTTTCCCTTTATTCTTTGTTTTAGAATCAACTGAAATTGATGGTACTGATCGTTTTTCTATTACATAAAAATCTTTCATAAAAACATTTTCTAAAGAATTCTTCAATTCTTTATTTTCATGTTGTAACTACACTATGACAAAGTGGGCCTTCTTCAACTGTTCCTGCAACTCAATAATTGAAGTATCTTTGTCATCAAAGAGAATTGGTTGTATGAAGTTTTATGGAATCTTACTGGTTTCTTGAACTATATGTACACCATGAATTATCTTTGTTTCTGATTTCGTGTGTGGTTTACTGGGAGCTTCAATCATTTCTGGAGATAATTGGAGTTTATTTCCTTTCTTCTTAGCTTGTTGACCCGCTGCGGGTTCTTCAGTTTCTCCTCCCCTTTTTTTAACATAGATCTCAAGGATTGATGTTTCAATTCTTTCTACTGATGAAGGTGTATTTCTCCGACTTTGTGGGTTGCTTAGGGAATCTATTGATATGCCTGATGAATTTAGAAAAGACTCCCAGTCTTGATTTCTCTTTCTCAGCTCCTCTAATACCAACAGTTTGATCAAAGAAAAATGAAAAAGGCTAGCATCTCCTTTCTCTTTCCTCAATTGTACTCTATCATCCATCTTTCCAAGACTTTTGAAGAGATAAAATGGTAGATTCAAAGGCTTCTTACCAGTGAAATGAATTAAGAGCCTATTGTGATATTGGTGAACCTTGTCAAATCTACCTTCACTTGTAAAAAACTTATGGATAAGCCTCAACAAATCACTTTGAATTTTCAATAAAAACTCTCTGGGTATGGTAGTGCCAAATTTATAATTTCTAAATTCAGGCTTCAAAAAATCATGATAGTGAGACAAATCTAACTACATATTTTTGAACCACTATTCTCCATGGGCATGAATTTATGTTGCAACTGTGATGTTATCTTCAGAAACTTGCAATTGGAGGTTGCCCACTTTAGTCTTAGTGCCATCTAAATTATTTTCAAACTCCCTCGCCACATGTCTAATGTACCCCTAGAGTTTTTCACAAAACCTGATACAACCCACTTGTTCAAAGGATGCTATAATCGTTGGGTATGTGTTTACCAAATTTAAACCATGTGGCTCAAACCTCATGATTTCCACGCTTCTTGAATTCTTTCTTTTTCATTCGGGATTTGTCATGATGTTGATATATGTCAACCCTGTGTGAACTACAAGTCTGGAGCAATAGATTTTAATAACCTCTACGTAGTGAAAATGGGAACGGTAACCTCTGCGCAACAAACGAGAGAAATAACCTCTATGCAACAAATGAGAATAGTGACTTTTGCGTGGTGCAAAACAATAGATAGAAACATAAAACTTGGTGCAACAATGAACAACAGTAGGAAACTCCATGTAGCAACAAACAACAACAATAAACTTGGTGCAGCAATGAACAAAAACAAGAAACTCGACGCAACAACAAACAACAACAGGAAACTTGACGCAACAACAAGGATGGCTACAGTTTAGCTCAAATGAAGTAAATTTGGTTATATGAAAATACAATTTGTTTTAGAGGCTAACTTGCAATGGGATCAAAGAAAGGCTCTTGAACAATGATTGAAACAAATGGAGAATGCACAACAAAAAACAGAGTGAAAGGTTTTCATAACGGATATCAACACATAGGATTTGTGTAGCGACTGGCAGCACACAACATTTGCGTAGAAATTGGAGTTTGCATAGAAGAGAGCTTTGGATCTTGTTGGAGAGGCTATGGATTATGTGCAGGTCTTGGAGGCGATGGAGAAAAAAAAAAGGTGGCCAATATTTATTCTTTAATGGATAAGGGAAAAAATTTTGAAAAGGGAAGTGGTTATCGATAGTGACAAGACGTTTCAAGGAAAGTTAGGGATTCACACAATGAACATGTGCAGCGGGTACACTTTTAAAGTTTTCAACAGTACAAATGACATGGAGTGTCATGATTGTTCCTTCTCTGACCTCATGAAAGGTGATTATGAACCATAAGACCTTTTGACATGACATTCACTCTAACCTATTATTCGACCTTAGCACATAATTTCCCACTTTTTAATGTGATTCAAGACTTAGGAAAGTGGACCATTACAAATTGAACATGATGGAATTTACACTCTTGACTCTTCTCCTTTTATGATGGTGTTTTATGAAAAATACAATACACCCTTTAAACCAACTTATGGCTAGATCCCTTACTGACATTTCAATTCATTCTTTATTTGATTATTGATCTCATAAAACTTAACACACTAACTATGAATCATCTAGGAATTCCTTGATTTTCCCAAGATAATGGCATGAATTTGGAAACTTTGGACAAACCTCTAACTCTAGCTATGAAAAGCATGGTGCTAACATGCCTCTATTTGTTATTCATAGCACAAAATATGGTACTTTAATCCAACTTCATATGAGAAAGTTATGAAGTTTTAAAGATTCCTATTATAATATTAGTATGAGGTTCATACCCTAGGTTTTTCACCTCCGCACAAAATCGAGTTGGTCAAAATGCTCGCCTTACGCACAAGGTTTTGAAGTTTGGTACTAATGTCAAGGGGGGGTCACACTCATCATCCTCGCAATGCAATCTACATCCAAGGACAACAAAGAAACAATAACAACAGTTGTAGCAGTGGTAGAGGAGCAGCAAATGGAATCCAATTCAAATGGTTGAAGAGGAGGTTTGAATTCCATGATGATCAACTGTCAATTTTGAACAACCAAGATGTTTCAATGTCCAAACCAGTCACTACGGTGGAAGAGAGCACTACAACTGAAATACATAATGACCCACCAACACTAGAGGAAAAATTTGAAATGTAACCATTGTATTTTCCCTCACATCATTACAAAGGTAATAAAGAAAAAGGTTGGGAAATGAAAGGTCATGGGGGTAGGTGAAAGGTCAAGAGTCATGTTGAACCCCAATAAATACTAGAATTGAACCCAAAGAAAGGGATTTTTGGTTCTTCAAACATTGCATATTTCTTAACTATTTTGGGAAGACAGTGTCAAATAAAATTGAGCCACTCCTTGGAGCTTGGATGTACTATTGTTGAAACTCTTAAAATTGAGAAGCCATCAGAGCCAACATTTGATAGAGAGGAAAACTCATATGTGTTATTGTTTGTTGTGAACTATTTCAAGCAGAAGGTATGTTTTTCACATGGGTTGTAAGAAAATATTTGTTGATAGACTATTCTGATGCAATCTATGTTGCTTTTATAGTTTTGTTATTGTTTCTTATGTTACTTTTCCTAAGAACGTGAGTTGTTGATGTATGCAGAGAAATGATCTAGAATTTGTTGGTTATGTATTTGCATGTATTTGTTTCTAACTTTGCAACTTCATGATAACTATATAAATGGGGTTTTAAGTATGGTTTAGTCTCATTACAACTCATTTGGTTGCGGTAATTCGCTTCTAGTTAGGATAGGATAGATTAGAAATAGATTAGACCTACATTTACATAGTCTTCATCTACATATTATGTTTGCATAACCATCCATCATTCACCTTCATCAATGGACCTGGCCGCAATTGGTAAAACCAAAACCAACAATGGTTGTCGGGCCATAATCTATATGGGTTCCCTATTCCAAATGGTGAGAGGTCTAATTGGGACTTTTTACTAGGGGTAACCCCTGTTGTTGACAAACGGAAATTTCATACCCATCAACTGAATTGGTGCTAGAAGGAGGTTTAGATGAAAAGCATGCCCATGTGGAGTCATTTCACCTAAATTTTCACCAACCCATGGCTCCTCTCCTTACCTTTGTATTAGATGACCCTTTGAGTTTTTCAAGACCCATCGAGGCCATTTTAGTCAAGACAACTAGTTTCTTGTCAAATCCAAAGTTCAATGGTGAAGGGAACATCTCTACATTCACGCACCTTAATCAATTTAACATCACTAGATGAAATATGAATATTTTTCAAGATAATGAAACATGTCGACTATTCATCCTCACATTCGAAGGGTGAATTAAAACATGGTTTAGGACACTTCCAATGAAATCAATTCATAGATGGAAACACTTTATGGAAATATTCATCATTCCTTGCAAAGATTATGTTTATGATGAACTCTTTATTGAAATCAAAAAATATGTAGGCTCATAAATGAATTTTTGGATGATTTCTTTTATAGAGTCATGCAGATTTCCTGAAAGTGAAGAACCCTCAGGCCAAGAAATATTCGATTGGTTTTAATATCTCATCTCTATTTCTGAAGGGTTCAATATGGATGATCATAGCATCTCTCATTCAAAATATTCAGATCTCACCACGAACAATATGGGGTACATGATCTCTAACCAACACTTTGAGGTAGCTATGAATGAATCCTTATCAGAAATATTATACTTGTTAGCCTCGGAGTGTGAACCATTTACCATCCCCCCATTATAAAATCATGAATATAAGTTGGTATGTAACGAATCCCTCATTGAATAAATCTTGTCATCTTCAGAATCTAAATATTTTCATCCCTTTTATACAAATATGTTTGATGGTGGTCACATGCATGAGAAACCATTTATTTTTCATGAAATACACTCTTCACATTTCTCTATTAGTGATGAAACATTGAATGATAAACCAAAACAAGAAGAGTGCTAAGCCCTCATCGATCAATAATTTATTCTTAATGGCAGTCCATCCATGACACATAATTTTATCAATCCTTCGCAATCTATATCTCTGGGACATGATGAATCAAGATTTGATCTTGATAACTATGTTTTCAATGACTACTCTTTAGTTCTATAATTGAGTGTAAGAATCAACCTATCACTCATTGATCATATGAAATATGAAATTTCTAACCTTAATGCACCAATTTTAATCATAGAAAATATAAAGTATGCATAACACAATGAGTTTGTGGATCCTCATGAAGAAATCACAACAAACTAAAATCCAATCACCATGCAAAACACAAGAAACATTGAGCTAAACTAGGAAATGCCAGCGTCTCAATCTTCTCTAGAATTACTTATTAATCCTTGGGGGAAGATCCACCACTCATCCTTAGATTCTATCTCAATACTCCAACATTCTTTACGTGATTTCATTTATGTCATAGGAGAAGGTTTGGAGTCATATTTCACTCAATGTTTCCCTCGAACAATATTCCATCATCTCTCCTCTCAGCATGTGTGGTATGTGAAATATGGACCTAAGGAAATTTCCATCGATAATGAAGAACTCCAATATCAACCAATAGTTATGCCTGGTGCTCATTGTCTTACTTCAACCCCTGGAATTAACGATGCCACCCACTCTAAGACTCTCTCACAAAGTACACTGCACATAAATTTAACTTATGAATCTCATCAAGTATGTCACTCATTGTTGATTTCCTTCCACATTCATATAGTAATAATTATAAATTCTATGTCAAAACTTAATCTTGGTTGGAGGAATCCTACACGTCAACATTTCCTATGAACAATCACATTGCCAAATTTGATAGGTTGAGTAGATATTTTATTGAATCAATTCTTTCTATATTTCATCCTTCATTGTTTCATTCTCTACAATCGACCTTCAATGAACATGTTATTGCAGGTTTGGAGTCACTCATTTGGTTACACTAGAATTTTTCTTTCAGTTAGCCTTGTTTCATCCAGCGTGGGGTAGGTTAGAAATATGATTAACATAGTTATTTTACTTCATTTATGCATACATAGCATAGATGTTTTCTTTCATTTTCATTTTTATAGAGTAGAATTTGGTTTATCTTGGTTTATTCAATAAAGGCCACCAACTACGATTAGTCTAGTTCATGGTTTGTGAATGTTTTCTTTGGTTTCAGTTTCATTTTATCAAAGATTTCTTATTTTCATTTGATGATTTTCATTTTTTTTCTGACTAAAATCCTGGCTTAGTCTTGGCTTTCCTCCATTGTCATGAGGAAACCATGTGTACGAATTCTTCAAGAAGTTCAATCACAAAATTCACTTGTTTCAGTAGCATTTACTTTGACAATTAGACATTCAGTCATCCTAAGATGTTGAAAGAATACTTGACAAGTGGAACAAGATAGAAACCAATCTAAGGGAATTACATCAGTTGTTAACAACCTTACTCGAGATGGTGCCCATTGAGCATAATTAATTGAAGTGTTTGTTACTCTATGATAGAAGCATAGACCTTGAAGAACAAAGCATAGAGTTTCAGTTCCCCTATGATGATTCAAGAACAATGATATCCAATCTCAAATATATTGATCAACCAAATAGCTCTCAAATGCACTTCTTTAGGTTAGACCTAGTGATCGTTACAACCATAGTCATTTTCTACCCAAAGAGGACCTTACCCTCAATAAACTTGCGTTCAAGATAATTCAAATGCACCTCTCTATTTGGATCTTGGTGATAAGAAATGGTAATACTCATGATTCGAGGTCATACATCCACACAAATTATTCTCGTTAAATTTTGCACTCTCTTGAGGAAAAGGACTCAACTCAAGGAAAATGAATAGTACAAGTGCATAGTTGGAATAACACACATGTTTTGAACCATGATTAATCGAGTATATCACTTTGTAACATTAGTTATAGAGATGGAAGAAGTGGGAAGGAAATGAATATTTCACAAGGACAAAGAAAATAAATTTGATGGACAATGAATTAGAGTGTTGTCCAACCCTTTCCCCTAAAGCACAAGGATATGAAAGTGAACTGGAAGATTTCAGAAAATCATGATGAATAATTCAATTCTCAATTAGTGCTAGCATTGAAGCCCATTTGAATGAAATAACACGCATATAACTTTCACATGGATTAGTCTTATCGAGAGGCTGAAAACTTCTCGGTGGTTGAGATGAATAAACATACTTAAATTTTTTGGGAACACTTACCTATCTTAGTATCTTTTCTAGTTTCTCTTCTTCATTGACTGCATGTCTTTAGTCGTCATTTATCCCAAGTTTCATTTTTCAGTTGCAACAGGGTTTTGATCCAAGTTATTCTCATTATTAAACACGTCTCTTCTCTTTATTTTTGTAAATGTGTTGAACCTGCACAAAATAGATCTAGCTAAACAATAATACACACATTTGCAGAGAGAATTTGAGAAAGAAGAAGAAGGAGAGAAAGAATAGAATAATTCTCATTAACTGTTATGAATAATGAATAATTTACACATGATATACTCTGTATAACTCAATGAGTGCGCACTGGAGGAGAACCAATGCACCATAGTGGTGGTCTAGAGTGACCTGGACACACACCAACAATTACAGGAGTGAACTTCCACCTAGTCTAGACTCTCGGGCAATTACGGGAGTGAACTACCACCTAGCTGAGTTAACTAGTCAAGTAGTCTTAAGTTAATTGACTAAACAAAGAGTAGTGAGGAGTAGATCAGTGAATCAAGGGTAATGTGCCATTCTGGTGATGATCTCAAGGCAAGTGCACACTAGCATGGTGATGATCCCAATTTTTCATGGTGACAAAACCAATGCAACATCTAAACTCAACTCAACTAGTCAAACTGAAGTGTCAATTGAAAGAGAATATTCTTCGGGTGGAATATTCTCCCCTAAAATATAGGAGACTGGATAATGACTAATTATGACTAATAAACAAGGAAAAACCTTAGTAAAAAAAATCTTAGGTGTGTGTGAAGTAACTCCAACACCCCCCTTGAACATCACTATGGTGAAAATAAAGAATGGGTACCGAAAATGAGGCCATGTTAGGTAACCAAATACAAAAGATACACTGAAATAAAATGAGGAAAGAGGGAAAACCTCATGGGAAAAATCCCCCCTCAAGCTACAATGTATGTAAAAAGAAGAACTACAATTTCTAAGGAACTGTGTCCTTCACTCGAAGATGACTTCGCAGGGAATGGAACTTCTTCTCATTGAAGGTCTTGGTGAATATGTTTGTCATATGTATTGTTGAAGGATAGGACTATAGGTCGATGATCCCCTCATGTACTAAGTCCCAGATGTAGTGCATGTGGATATCGATGTGCTTCGTCCACTTCCTCTGAGATGGATCTCTACAGAACTTCAGAGTGCTATGGTTTTCACACCAGATGACGATTGACCGATGAAACTGACAGTGAGAAAATGTTGTAGCCACATAGCTTGAATGGTTATGTTAACTACCCCTCTGTACTCTGTCTCAGATGACTATAGAGAAATGGAAGCTTGCTTCTTGCTCGACCAAAATATAGGTCCAAAACCAAGACTGAGAAAGTAACCAGATGTGGAATTGTGATTAATTCTATCACCAACCTAGTCAGAATCAGTAAACCTCATGAGATATAATGTAGAGTCTGTTGCATAATGAATCCCAAAGGTGATGGTTCCCTGTGTGTATCGAAGGATACGCTTTGCAGCGTTCCAATGTAGCTCATGTAACTTTTGCATGAACCTAGAAATTGTGCCAACTTCATATGAGAGGTCTAGTCTGGAGTGTGTGAGATACAACAAGCTCCCCACTAGCTATCTATATAGTTTGTTTTAAACTAGTGGAGTTTCCCCGCTATCCTCAAGTTTGACTTTTGATAGGAAAGGAGTCGAAGAAGACTTGTAGTCTTTCATGTGAAATATCTCAAGGAGATATTGTGCATACTTGTCTTGAGACAGTTTGATGCCTGATGCATCCTAAATGATCTTGAGTCCAAGGAAGAAGTGTAGTGTACCCTTATTCGTCATTAAAAATATTTCATGTAGAATCCTCTTGATTGCAACAATCGTTGAAGTCGAGCAATCGGTGATCAACAAATCATCAACATACATAACTAAGAGTAGAAGTGAATCAATCATCCTGAGCATGTAGACATTTGGGTCTGATTTACAATGTACAAAGTTTTTTGACAACAGGTAGGAGTCCATCTTGGCATACCATGCCCTCAGAGCCTGCTTGAGACCATAAAGGGTCGACAGACCAAATATGAGTCCTGCATAAATCCCTGGGGTTGCTCCATGTAGATCTCCTCAGAGTGATCGCCATGAAGAAATGCTTCTTCACATCCATATGATGGACTTCCTATCCTTTGGTTTCCGCAATGTCAAGTGACAATTGTATGGAATCCATATTCACTACTAGAGTGAAGTTCTCATCATAGTCTATACCATGCACCTGCTAAAAGCCTTTGGAAACAATCTGGGCTTTGTATCTGTTAATATTCCCATCTGATGCACTCTTGGTCCTATAGACCCATCTGCAATATGACAAGTTTCCTCCCAGAAGGAAGGGGATCTAGATACCAAGTCTGGTTCTCGAGGAGGGAGTTGTACTCTTGCATGGAGGATTCCCAAAATGGATTTCTAGCAGCCTCCCCATAATACTGTGGATCTGAATACTGAACCAAGAAAAGATTCCTGGAGGGAAATGGTTTAGTGGCAGTGAGTGCAACAGGAGGATCCTCGAAATTAGATCGAGTCCTCCTAGTTTTGGCTAGATCACCGACGAGATCCCATGCATCCTGAAGAGTATTCTGTGTCAACTTGGGCCTTTTCTCTAGATATGCAACTGAATCTTGATGCTCTGACTATGCATCTAAATGTACTGACTCTGAATCTGAATCATCTTAGTTCTCTGAATCAGAACTCTCATCTGAAGAAGAGTCGGCATGTGCATGCTCATCATCTTGGACAGGTGGAAGAATGAAGGTGTCTGCATGTCGTTGTTGAGGTGCATGCGATACACTTTCCTCGAATTAGACACTTCACTCAATGATGAGCTTGTCCGAGGAAATATCAATAATCCTATATCCCTTCACACCATCAGGGTATCCAAAAAAAATCCACTCAGTTCTCTGTGGGTCAAGTGATTTCCTCTTTTCAGAGGGAATCTGGGCCCATGCACGTGAACTGAAAATGAAACAGTGGGTCACTTTCGGTTTGAGGATGATCTAAGACTCATAGGGGGTCTTATCCTTGAAATATCTATGGGGAGATCTTTTTTAGATGTATGTTTCACAATTAAGTGCTTCATCCCATAGCCTCTGTGGTAGTGGCTTTGCATGCAACATACAAGATGCCATCTTCTTTAGAGATATGTTTTTCCACTCAACAACTTCGCTTTTCTCCGGAGTATAGGGAACTATGTGCTACAAATGAATCCCTTCCTCATGGAAAATATTGTGGATATCATGATTGACATACTCTCCCTCATTATCATTTCAGAGTACGTTGATCTTCTTTTCAGACTGTGTCTCAACCAGGGCTTTGAAATCTTTGAGGTGTTGAAAGACCTCTGATTTTTTCCTGATAAAGTATATCCATGTAAAGTGTGAGAAATCATCAACAAAAATGAGAACAAACCTCGCTTCGTTGATGTATGGATGTGGAAAAGGACCCATAAGGTCATTGTGGATCATATCTAAAGGTGCAAAAGCTCTCTGATAATTTCCTTTGTCGAATTTCTCTTGAGGATTTTTTCAAAGAACACATCCCTCACATACTCCATTGGAGAAATGGATGTCTGGTAGACCATCAACCAATATTTTCTTTCTAAGTTGTTGCATGTGCCTAAAATTCAAATTTCCAAACCTTTCATCCCATATCCTACTACTTTGATCAACATGAGTAAGCAGTAAAGCAGAATCAAGTTCAACGAATTCAGAAAATGTATACAATATAGACTGATGATTTACCTCACTGGTAGAAACTGTGGAGTTGGTTTGCATGTCGTAGATGTCCACATAATTTGGTGTGAATATGAATTTCTTTCCAGTGTCGTAATTCATCATCTCATACATAGAGAGATGGTTGATAGAAATTTTGGGAACATGTAGCACATTCTCGAAGCTTCCATTGGTGAGTTCAATCCTTCCTTTGTCGGTGACTTTGACAGAAGAGTTGTCCCCCATCAGAATAGGAGGACCTTTGCATGCATCCAATGAATAATAAATTTCTTTTGATGCAGCCATGTGATGTGATGCTCCTGAATTTATGATCCAAGCATCGGGAGAGGATTTGATGGCAATCAAGGCATGGCTAGAATTGACTTTCTTGGGATTCAGATCTTATGGCTTCTTCTTCTTGGCACCCTCGAGGATTCAATCTCCAAGGTTGTTTTTATGAATTAATTGAGACATTAGATCTATTTTCTTTTGCATGCATGTGGATTTTGGATGGAATCCTTTGTGACAGTACGTGTATTTCTCCCCTTTTCTTCCCTTTTCCCCTTCGGATCCGGAGTCATCGGTGAAGGCTTTTGTGTACCCTTCCTTCTTCATATGTGCATGAGATTTTTTTTTTATTTATCTTTAGATTTATGATATTTTT